>JAMKQA010026121.1:0-10034 GCA_024699735.1 Posidonia australis
ATGGAATATTAAAATTTGGATTCATAACTTCATATCTTTTTAGAAAAGATAAGTCTAACCTATCATTATGTCTAATTTATTTTTATTTTTGATATATATTATTTTTATTTCATATTTACTAAATAACTTAAAATATATAATTATATGAAAATATTATTAATTATTTGATTAATTATGTAATGTGTATATTACCATATCCGTTTTTATATCCGACTTTATCCATATCCGATCCTTTTTTATCCGTTCCGTATCCATTTTTTAAGGATATGGATATGTAAATTTCCTATCCGTATGATATCCATATTCGTATCTGCATTTCGAAAACGAATACAGATATAATAACACTCATATCCGTACCGTATTCGATCCGTTTACACCCCTACTAAATAGATAATCTAATTTTTCAATTTCAGAAGTCATAATTCCTTTACTATTAGTTTTCTTTTATTTAATTTTAATTCACTTATTCATGCTTTTTCTCATTCACATTGTTGACACAACATATTACGCAAAACAAAACCGAGTGTCTATACAAAATAAGTTCCTTACGTGAATCCTCTCTCAATATAAGAATTAACATGTATTCTTTTTATCACTTTAAGAATTTCAAACTGACCATTGCCCACGCAAGCGCCCGGCCGACAGCGGAGCAACACCACCAACATTCTCATAACCCAGACGATCATCAGAGTTAACCAGTGGTGATAACTGTGACTGCAAGGGTCCACCATATCTAAGAAGCTCTTACCAAAAATATCTCCAAAAACAAAAGTACTAGTTATGTCAACTTCAGTTTTCAACAAGCAAAACGATCGCTGCATGAGTCTATACCACTTTGAAAGGCATGTGAGAATTGAAATCAGGGGAACGTCCATCCACATTTCACCTTTGTTTACAGATGACGACGTACAATTATCTTACATAATACCATAATATCATACTCATAGTCTTGAGAACTCAGCTGAACCATGGCTTCTAGAAGTAAACCAGTATATCGCATTTTGCTTAGCAATAAGGTATTCGTTTCCTTGGGAGCAATAATGACGGAAAAAAATTTTAAATTAGAATTGCGAACCGTCTGATCTATTCCCTATGGCCATAATATCACCAGAGTAATGGGCAAAGGAATGCACAGAATTTGAAATTTAAAGCTTCAGCGACCTTGACATACTAAATCTAGCCTAACAAGGAGAGCCATCTGACCTAGCTTTGTCAGTTGCTCTTACCTGATTTTCCCACCATTACTGATGGGAAGCTGTCGAAATCAGCAACCAATGATGGCATAATGGCTAAACATGAGTTTTCAGAAACTTCATATCTTGGCCAATCAAGGTGAAAAGATGAACAAGCTCCAGCACACTCACACTAGCTTTACATCAAAAAGGACAACAATCATGTCTAAGATACCTGGCAATTTAGTTACCTGCTACTGCTGCCATTCTTGCTGTCATTAAGCTATCTAACTCAAGGGTGTGAGTGCTTGGCCAAGAATCCATTCATCGTCACCTTGTATTCAAATCAAGCTCCCCAGATCCCCTCCATTCACCCTGCAGCCCAGTATCCCCATTCTCAGGCTCATTTTCATCATTCAGATAATCATCAGATGGTTCTTCCTCTTCTCTCTGAGAATTACTGCCCCACACATGGTTCACTTCATCTGCGTTTCCTAACTGATCCTGCCCAACACCTGAAACCTCAACACCTCTGAGTGGTGCACGAGTAAGCATATCTGAGTGAGCAGATGCCCGTGCCTGCTCAGCTTGAGCCATTGCCATTCGCATTTTGGCTTCAGCAGCTTCCCGTTCAGCTTTCTCCCTGGATTCAGCCTCTGCTTTAATCTGCAAAAGGGTTTGCCTCTCCTCTTGCAAAAGAGCCTGCTCTATCATGAGCCGCTCCTCCGATCTAAATTCTCCAAGGGCTCTCTTCCGGGACATTATGTTGAAGGCAAGCACTTGTTTCTCGAATGTGGAGGTGAACTCAGCTAACTTGGCAAGGATGGTATGGTCCCATTGCTGGAGACGGGAGGGAATCTGTCCAGTGGTGTCACTTTCAATTATTCTATCATCCTCTTCAGCTTCAAAGTCAGCCACAACATGATAAGGAAGCAATCTGCACGTTTTTTTCAAACAAAAAGAAATTGACAAACAAAAGAGGCACAAGATTAAAAAAGAAAAACAAAGATTTATGCATCAATTTTGCTGATGTATATTACCTCCAAAAAAGTTTCTGATACAAATTTAACAAAAGAAAAGTTACATGAACACATATTAGAGCACCTTCTATCTATTTGCAATTAACACAGAGGCCATCAGATTCAATAAACCTCACAAAAAGAATCCATGAGCAAAAGCAGCTCATATGCATCTCAAGCAGATGTGGGTACAGATTATGCAGAAAATTAAACAATATATAGAAAGCTTAGAAGCTTTGGTGTTACATTTCTAACCTTTTAGGAAATAAAGTATTTGAATAGAAACAAAATGGGATTTTCTTTTTTGAAACCATACACTGTTAGCTTTGCCCTTAATCAGCTGAAATAGTTTGGCCTGAAAAATAATGTCAAACTGCTCCAGTTACATATCAATAACGCTTGCATACACTTTCCAAGACTACCTTGCTCAGTTAAGGTATCAATAACATATTTAGAGAAAATTCCAAAATCATAATTAGTTGGTCAACAGTCTAAACACTAATTCACCCAGTACCTAGTCCCGTTCAGTCTCCAATTTACTTCTCCCTTTCCAGCCTTTTTAATTCGCAAATAAAACTACATGACAGTGATTAAAAACAGCGTAAGACATGTGAGATGAGTAAAAACAAATCCTTCTTAACTTTCATATGTGGAGGCTAAAAAGCATGTATGAAGTGCACATGCTTCTGGCCTGTAAGCAAACTCTCATAACTGTTATGAACCATTCAAACGAAATTCTGCTCATATCTATTATGAACCATTCAAATGAGCTTCTATGTACCACCTTCAATGAAATGAAAATCTGGGCAAATTTCACTATAATTTTCTAGATAACAATGGTCAAAGAGCAGGACTGCAGGAGAAAAACCAGAAAGAGATTTTAGTAGAACATTGGACAGCCAAATAGGAAGTTAAGGACAAGCATTGATTCTATACTCCAGCACAAATCTGGCCATCGATTCTACTAGTCATCTTAATTTTATATTTTTATTAAATGTTAGAAAGCTAGGTGGTGTACCATGTAAATTAACTACAAATGTTACTCTAGTTTAGCTATCCAAACATGGTGGAACAATCCAAAGGAATTTGATGGATCTAGGAATTGCCATGATTCTACTCGAAGTGCTTTGGCAATCTAGACATTTAAGCACATTATTCCAGGGGATTAAAAATATCTTGAATCTTCCTTTTGTTTTGAATGGGGCAGTTGAAGCTTGTTTATCAGTGAAAACAAATAAGTCAACAAATCCTTTGTTAGGATACATCTTTATCTGAAAATGATTGACAAAACAAGAGACTCAGTTTCACCAATACTGAAATTTTATTGTTAAAATTAAAGGGTAGAATTCTAGAATCAGAACACTCCAGAAAACAATTATATTTTCCTATTTTATTCTGAGTCCACATTTAATAGCTAGGAAACATGAGATACCACTTTATATGCTGCATCAAATTCATCTACAAGAGCATCCTTTCTAAAAGTCACCATGAATTTCAAGGAACACACACAAGAGTTCTTTCAGTCCGTCTAAAGTTTTCCTTATAGTCCTTTTTTAAAAGAATTCGTCATAGTTAATACATTAGGAGGTATCCATTCATAAAATTAGAGAATAGAAAATAGATGCTCACAGTGTCATTCTTTAATGCGATTCCTCCAAAAGATTCAACTGAATTTATGCAACATTATACACACAAAAAATAATCTCCTCAAAATCACAAGACGCATACCATTACCAGAAAAGTTTCAAAAAAAATTCCAGCTTGTATGTGAACTTTCATAATAAACATGAGGTGTTGCCTCATTGAACATGGGGTGGTTTTTAAGGATGCCTGTAGAAGTTCTACACTTATGAATGACTCACCAACATGAGCACATAATGGCCAATCTTGACAAACAGTAAATTTCTTGCCGTAGCAAATATATTCAGAAAATAGACCAATAATAAGTCTGTACACCAATTCAGTGGTAGGTCAACTTCTAATGGAGCAAATGGGCGTCAATGTGTTTTTTAATACATATGAAACTAGAAGAATAGAACTAATAGCAACACTAATATGGTAAATTCTCAAATTCCATTATCCTTGTGACAAAATTATCATATGCTTATTGATGCACAAGCACAAAAACATCAATGGAAGCTCTAATAACCACAAGACCTACATTTCCAGAGGTAAATTTCCCAAGGTTTATATGTGAACAAATCTCAGAAGTAAATTCCTAAGGTCTATCATCAAGCATTGTAGCAAATCAAGACCTACTACTAGACGTTACTGGATCACATCAATTTCTGCAAGAATTGTGTAGCTGTCGGTGAATTATATGACAAATGCATTTTGAAATGGATAAAAAGAGTATCACAACATTTGCGGAAATCTCATAAGGGAAAATGGCTTCAATTACAACTAAGAATATCAGTATTGCAGCAATATTGGAAAGAATTTGAATTAAATCCAACCCACCATTACATAACTAAATAGTCACAAGCAGAATAGAATATTGAATTAAGATCACCACATATCATGACCAGATAAACACAGGCATCCTCTAGAAAACCCCTAACAAAACACCCATTACTGGGGCAGAATCCATGGGAATAAAAGGAAACCGGAATTATTTGTGGCCTTGGTTTACAACTAGAAATCTCAATGCAGATAACCAGAAAGTGAGACGCAACCAACCAAATCCACCAATTTACATGCAGAAACCGCAATCAATCATCTCATTTTCGGAACCTAAAACAAGAAACAAGAGGCAATACCCAGAAACAATAAATAAAACAATGGCCCTACGAAACAGCAAGACCGGCAGGTATCTGGAATTGAAACCCCCCGAACAATGTTGAAATGTTATATGCATCTCCGAGAAAACGAAAAACCCTACGATGTCAAAAAGAGATTACCTTTGGACAGAACCCTAAAATGACAAAAAGAGATTACCTTTGGACAGCGTCCTCGAGACAGGAAAACGGGCGCTTTATGTCGGGATTGCACACCTTCCACGCATCCTGCTGCGCCATGTCCACCTCCGCCTGGTTCCCCTGCCGCCCCATTCCCGAACCACCACCACCTCCTCCAACCCCAACTCCAACCCCCTTCTGCTGCAACTGATGCACACTCTGTTGCTGCTGCGCTTGCGGCTGACTGTGCTGCTGCTGCACTTGCTGCTGGAGCTGGAGCGATCGGATCCCCTGGGGGCGAAGGTGCGCGTCGATGTTGGATGGGAACCGGGAGATCGCCTGCTGCTGACGCTGCTGCAACTGCTGCAACTGCTGCTGCTGTTGGTGTTGCTGGATCTGGAACTGCTGGTGCAGATGTTGCGGTTGCTGTTGCTGTTGCTGTTGCTGTTGTTGGTGTTGCTGCTGCTGCTGTTGCTGTTGCTGTTGCTGTTGCTGTTGTTGGTGTTGCTGCTGCTGTTGTTGCTGTTGCTGTTGCTGTTGCTGTTGTTGGTGGTGTTGCTGCTGCTGCTGTTGCTGTTGTTGTTGTTGGTGGTGTTGCTGCTGCTGTTGCTGTTGCTGTTGCTGTTGCTGTTGCTGCTGCTGCTGCTGCTGCTGCTGCAATTGGTGGAGGAGGAGGTACTGCTGCTGCTGACGGAGGAGCTTCTGCTGCTGTCCGATCACGCTGTTCGTCGCTTCCTCGTCCATTTCTCCTCCTCGTCTCTCGACCTTGTCCTCCCCTGTGTTGTTGTTGGTGTTCTTCTGCCTGCGGAAAAGGACCCGAGAAGGGCGAAACAAATGGGGGATAAATCCACGATTCAAACGCGAATCCGGTTACAAGTGGGAAGGGAAGAACGTGCGATATGGTTAGTTCTGGTGCCGTGACCGGATTCTTTGGGCTGCGATCAGGTCCATGCCCATCCGTGATCTCAGTGCAGCCCACGTGTCGGGTTGCGTCACGTTTCTTTCGACCCGTGGTTAAAAGGTTAGATCTAAAATATGGGATTAAAAGACGACCTTACTTGAACAGATCTGTTCTATCGGTTCGTACCTGGGAGACAAGCTCACAAGTCTGGTGGATGCAACATGACCTCCTGACCACAGCGTGATTACTGGCTGTGACCTGCCCTTCAGGCTGGTCTTCGGCTGCAGAGGATCGTTCTCAGCCATCTCTAAAGATGGCCTAGGATGTTCTAGAGGTTATCTGACAGACCTCAACCTTTTTACTACTGTTTATAAAAAAAACATTTGGGATTAAAAGTTAGATTAAGTGTTGGATCAATCTACATCGGATTCAAGTTAACATGTTTATTAAACGGGCTTCATGTTTAATAAAAGTAGAAATAATGCGCTCTAAACTTCGAAATCCGAGTCGCCGCTCTAAAGTTCTTCTTCACCTCACCACCTCCTTCGACTGAGAGGCCTTCAAGGCTAGGCTCCTGGAGGAGGAGGATGTCTCTGTTCCAGTTGCTCTGATCCTCAATATTCGTCATAGATCGTGGAAAAACCCTGCCGTAGTGGGCACTGACTTCCCCCTTGAGATCGAGGGGAGGCATCGGGAGGAGAGGGATGTCCTTCGTTCTGTCTCCACCCACAAACTGCACCGCAGATCGAGGAAGAATGTCTCTGTATACCCTTCCTCGCAGGTACGTGATGCCGGGGTGCTAGCCTCCCCCTTTGCCTCTGTCTACGATAGAAATCTTCCCTTGTCGGTAGTCGACCCTTTTCTTTTGGAACATAGCCCCCAGTTAGGGTTTTCCGGTCGGGATAGCTCCTCCTGGGGTAGATCTGATCAATTTTTTTGCTATTTTGGCTCATTGTTGGTGTTGGTGTACGATAGTTCATCATCTACCATCCCACTCGCAGTTAACCTAGCAATATCTGTGGATTGTTTTATGCATGTTAAATCTTTACATTTTAGTTGATTTTTTGGTTTGAATCTCTGTCATCTGTGCTTAGATCTGGTCCCCTTTTTGTTTGGATGGAGAAATCTCCCGTTCTCTATTGAGTTTTTTGAGAACCCTAGCTCCGGGGTTCCTGGATCGTCACTTCCGTTGAAGACTCGGGCCTTGTCGTGGTTCTCCGGTGACCTCCCTAATAAGGCTCTCTCCTCGGCGGTGACTGTTGCCTTAGATTGGTCATCGGACCAGGAAGTTTCTCTCTCTTACCTCCAACTCTTTTGCTCTCCTTCTGATCCAATGGTTCCCACTGTGTCGTCGGTCGACGGGTTGCCGCCGATGGACTGTCGGAATGCTATTCCAATCGTTTCCTTGACGGAGACAGCTGGGCTGCGGTCTGCATGCCCTGTCAGGCCCTCTGCCTCCACAGAGTCCGTCTCGAGTTCTGTGTGGAATTACTCATCCTACCGAGTTCCAATAATCTCGCTGGACTATCATAAGCCCCTCTTTAATCAGGATTTATCTCTCGATTCTCTCTTGGGGAGCGTCATTTCTAATCCCAACTGTGAGCCTTGTTTTAACCCCGACTCCGACTCGGGGCAGACCATTCCCACTACGTTATGGCTCATGAGTGTTTTTCTGACAACTGGCATTTAAGGCACCGCTCACCTGTCTCTCACGATGACTGCCAGTCGTTTCCGTGCGCAGCTTGCACGTCTTCCTCGACTCTCCTTTCCAGTGACGGTTCTGGACTCATACCAACACGATCTTCTGACACTGGGATTTCCTCTGATATCCTGGATTCACCTACCCTCCCTCCCTCAGTTGGCTCTCGTTTCGCTTCCCTTGCTTCCCCTCCCCCTGCCCAGAGGAGCGAAGGGTCTCATCCCTTGGCAGCACCAGCGGAGTGGATCACGGTGAATCGTCGGAAGCCCTGTCCCCCTCTGGTAACTTTCTGCCGCGCCTCTGGCCGCTGCTTTAGCTGTGGCCTTCTCGGCCTTCTTGGTCACATCAAGAGCAACTGTAGATATTCGGGTCTGTGTTTTCGTTGTCTTTCCCCTGCTCATTCTGTAGCTATATGTAAATTTTTTCAAGAAGGAAAACTGCCTGCTCCTCCGCACCCCAACATGACGGACCTTTCCCCTCATTTCCCTACCATTATTCCTCCATCCGAAGCAACCTGCGATCTTCTCCTCTCCCTCTCCTACTGCGCTCTTGTATCTTCCCATTCCACTTAGCTGACCAAGGAACTTCTTGAGCACCATATAGCTACCAACTGGCCCCTAGCATCCGGAGTCGAAGTCAAGGACTCGGCCCCCGAAAAATTTCTTCTTAGGTTCCCCTCCCCTAAGATAAAGATAGACACCCTGAACTTTTACGGATCCTCCTTGCACACTCTTTCTGCCTCTTCCATTCATTGGACTCCTCAGTCTAATGCGGTATTCACCCTTAGAGAGGAGGGAGTATGGGTAAGACTAGAAGGTATTCCACACCACCTCTGGAATGTGGACATTTTCAGGTGCATGGTAGCTGAGTTTGTCGATCTTCTAGAAGTGGACCTCACTGTCGAACGAGCAAAACAGTAAAGCTTTGCTCATTGTCGGATTCTGTTGCATCATGGGAAAGATTTGCCTGATACTCGCTTCTATGCTTTTGGTCGTATAGTATATCCTATTAAGTTCAGACTTAGTTGGGATATTTGTGGTCCCTCCCCTCCCTCCCAGCATGCCCCTGTAGCTTGGTCCTCTCGACCCTCCCCCGTCATTCATCAGAAAGTTCCTCCTCCTAACAGGAAATCCTTCAAAGCAACCAAGGACTGGCGTGGGAGTAGGTCTGAGAAAACTTCTAGACCGGGGATAAATGTCTGGACTAGGTCCTCCTCTCTTCCACAACCCAGTGATCCTTCTCCTGTCTCTGCGGGTATTCTTCCCACCCCTTCTACCTCCGAAGGATGGTACAAAGCTTCCCCCTCTCCTCCAACTTCTGAAGGTTGGCATAAAGCTTCCCCCACCCCCTACTTCTGAAGGATGGTATAAAGCTTCTCCCTCCATATCTTCCAAAATGAATTGTTCCCAAGGGTGCGACTCTCCGGCACCTCTCGACGAATCAAACTTTGTCCAAGCAGAGATTCGTTGCAGGAATATATCCATGGGAAAGTTCAAGAAATTAATGACATTATATGACTGTATGGAAAAGGAAGTCACGTTTGGAAAATCCGCTGAACTGCACTCCTCCCATCCTGACACTCCAGTACACGCCCCAGGTATCAGCGGAAATCCTACAGAATCTACTGCTTGTGATTTTATTTCTGCTAATTTTGACGCTTTGTTGTCTTCCCTTCATACTGATATTGACTTATGTATGGTAAACATGCATGATAAGGACTTAGACCCCTTGATATGGGACTCCTACCAGCACTTTCAAGAATTTTATGGGAAAATTGGTATCTCCCTTAGGACTAATGCAGAGGTACATAATTTCTTTTCCCAAATTAGGCACGATCAGGGGAAACACCTATTTCCCTGAAGGATCTTAGTAGTTCTTGCGAGAGGGAACTTCCCTCTCGGTCCTCTAATAATTGTTCATGATTATTGCAGCATGGAATATTAGAGGATTAGGGTCTTGTACTAAGTCTCGTGTTGTATGCAATCTAGTCAGATCACAGAAATGTGATGTTCTTATTATCACTGAAACTAAGAAAGATTCTTATTCCCATGCATTGCTTAGAGCTTTAGGAGGCAGGAAAATTACTTCATGGTCATATCTTGCTTCCTCTGGTGCCTCAGGAGGCATTTTGATTGGCTGGGACGATAAAATGTTGAGTCTTAAGACACATCTGACGGGCCACTATTGCCTATCTCTACACTTTCTTTCACTCGAGGACAACTTCAAGTGGTGGCTCACAGGGGTTTATGCCCCTGTGTATCTAGACTTAAGTCTGACTTCATTGAGGAATTGCAAGGTCTCAGCCAAGTGGTCAGTGAAAACTAGGTCATAGGCGGAGATTTCAAC
>JAMKQA010026122.1:0-12476 GCA_024699735.1 Posidonia australis
TTTTGTGGTTTTCCTCGTCTTTCCCTTAAAAGACTAGGTGGCGACTCCATTTTCTTTTCTTCTATCCTTGCGCCTTCGCCATCAATGGCATGGCTGTGATCTCCTCCCCTTCCCCCTCCCTCTGGGTTGGGCGGTCGGGTACGGACACGGTCACAGGTAGAATAATAAGTTTCAGACTTACCGACCAAAAGGGGGAGTGGCAAGTTTCGGATTTACCGATCAGAGGGAGAATGGTCAGTTTTAGACTTACCGACCAAAGGGAGAATGGTAAGTTTCAGACTTACCAGCCAAAAAGGAGAATGGTAAGTTTCGGACTTACCGACCAAGAGGGAGAACAGTAAGTTTCAGACTTACCGGCCAAAGGGAGAATGGTAAGTTTCGGACTTACTTGCTAAAAGGGAGAATGGTAAGTTTCGGACTTATTGACCAAGAGGAAGAATGGTAAGTTTCGGACTTACCGGCCAAAAGGAAGAATGGTTAGTTTCGAACTTACCGACCAAAAGGGTGAATGGTATGTTTCAGACTAACGGGCCAAAAGGGAGAATGGTAAGTTTCGGACTTACCGACCAAAAGGGAGTGTGGTAAGTTTCAGACTTACCGACCAAAAGGGAGAATGGTAAGTTTCAAACTTACCGGTCAAAAGGGAGAATGGTAAGTTTCGGACTTACCGACCAAGAGGGAGAATGGTAAGTTTCGGACTTACTGGCAAAAGGGAGAGTGTTAAGTTTCAGACTTACCGGCCAAAACAAAGAATGGTAAGTTTCAGACTTACTAGCCAAAGGGAGAGTGGTAAGTTTCAGACTTAGCAGCCAAGAGGGAGAATGATAAGTGTCGGACTTACCGGCCAAGAGGGAGAGTGGTAAGTTTCGGACTTACCGGCCAAAGGGGAAAGTGGTAAGTTTCGGACTTACCGGCCAAAAGGGAGAATGGTAAGTTTTGGACTTACCGGCCAAAAGGGAGAATGGTAAGTTTCGGACTTACCGGCCAAAAGGGAGACTGGTAAGTTTCAAACTTACCAGCCAAAAGGGATAATGGTAAGTTTCGGACTTACTGGCCAAGAGAGAGAATGGTAAGTTTCGGATTTACCGGTCAAAAGGAAGAGTGGTAAGTTTCGGACTTACTGACCAAAGGGGAGAATAGTAAGTTTCGGACTTACCGATCAAAAGGAGAATGGTAAGTTTCGGAGTTACCGACCAATGGGAGAATGGTAAGTTTTAGACTTACCGACCAAGAGGGAGAATGGTAAGTTTCGGACTTACCAACTAAAGGGGAGAATGGTAAGTTTCGGACTTACCGATCAATGGGGGAACGGTAAGTTTCGAACTTACTAACCAAGAGGGAGAATGGTAAGTTTCGGACTTGCCAGCCAAAAGGGAGAATCTCATTCATCTAGGAATGAGAACAAGGGGAATGTCTTTGAACTCCGTCCTTTCCGACGCGAATCAGAGAGACAAGGATGCAGGGTTCCTAACAACTGCTTAGCCAATAGGATTTGCTAAGGGATCTTATTTAAGTACCAGTGCACCCTGAATCGTCACCGTTGTGGGGGATATCAATTGAAACAGCCGAGGATCTGTTATCTATGCCCAACGCTGTCGTTAATTCAAAGTGTTTGTGAAATACTGACGATGCTTCAGATCTAATGCTTGACTTACTGTAGTGCCTTGCTATAGTTGTCACTTTGTAGGAGCCATTATGTAATGAATGTCAATTCCCTATAAGAAGGTGCACTGACCATCATTTGGAAGATAATTCGCACCAAGCGTTCTCAAAACAGTCCTTCTTTCCATAAAGTAGCTCTTGTTTAGTTACATAGTAAGTTGATGTTTCGTTAAGTGTTTGAAACGTGACTTTCGATCAAAGAGCAGCTGACATGCCCTTGGTCAAAGACTCTGGTTCAATTACACTATAACTGGTGTTTTGTATGTGACTTTTGACCAAACAGCAGCTGACATGCCCCTGGTATTAGATTGGCTGGTTATCACTTGAGAGTATGGAGTCTTGCAAGCCAGACTGTAATTACAGACGTTCCTTGAACCATTGGAGTACTTGAAACCATCACTAGTCGAATCAAGTGATACATTCATCAAGTGACTAGAAGTATGTATACCCACATGTCATTCTATATTGTACTTGGGAGGCAGATGGAATCGGGGCAACTCGATAAAGGCCTTTAATTGGGATTGTAGTTTGCCTTTGACTGGTATGTTTAAGATGTGTTCTATTCAACCGTGGTGTTTAGATAGCTCTGTATTTGGCTGCACTTTTGTAGGACATTCTCTTGATTGTATTTGCCAAATTCTAAATTGCTGCATAAAGTCCACAGTCATGCTGTTGTCTCCGGGAATCACTTGATGTGTAGGTCCTGATCAGAGAACAACTGACTTGCCCTTGATGAACCAAGTAGCAGATTGTGTGAGCCCGACTAGAAAGCAGCTAACATGCCCCTAGCATAAAAGGTGAATGATGCCCAATGAAAACAGAAGTCAGATCTGGAGATACCAAGGCAAAAATAGATGCCTCTAGCATCGAGGCAGGCTATCACGGGAAGTGTTGGGCACCACTCAAAGATGTAAAGACTTGAGGATTATACTATGACTGTAGGCACACTTTGAGTCACCGAGATGGTGTAGACTGATTTTGGTTGAGGCCAGAGACACACTTGTTCACTGACTGGAGGCATGTATATTCATCCACTGTCCGGAGCTAGACTTCGACAACAGGAAGTAATGTGATACATCATAGTTTGTCTTAGGTTGGCTATTCTCTGTTCTGCTACTTATTGTGTCATTATGCTCTAGCTGCAAACACGTACTTGGCTGTGTTGACCTTAGGCATTCCCCAAATAATGTTTACCACACCTGAATTGTTGCGGAGGAATTGCCGTCACACTGCTGATTCTGCAAGTCCATGTAGCTCGTACCAAAATTGGTGTCCTCACTGTATATGCACTTTGACTACTGAGGAGCTGAAATGTCCTTAGCTAAAAACACTTGGAAAAAGTCCTATTGAACAAGTCTATATGCAAACAAAAAGATTCATCGAAGCAAAATTGTGATGATTATGATTACTGTGTTGGACTCTATTATTATGAGCAATTTAGTTATTTAAGAATGACCTTTTGTTTGATCAAGAAGTGCATGCCTTGTGATCTTAGTTGCTTGTTATCTGCATTTATTGCTTTGCTTGTTCAATGAGTTCCTTATCTAGGTTATTTGCTTGTTTAGTTTAGTTGTTTGTTTGCCCTCAGTTAGGCTGGAAAGTTGTATGCTTGTTAGAGGAGGATGACACCTTCGACTCAGTTGCCACTACAGAGACTTGCAAGTCATATGGTGGCTCTCACTGGGTAGTGGTGGCACTACAACTCACTGTAAGGTAGCGTAATGGACCTGGCTCCATGCCGAACTCTTAAAGGTCCTGCACCTACATTTTTCTTTTCAATATCATTGCCTTTTCTTTTACTCCCTCATAGACGTGTGGGTTTACTCTAACCTTGTCTTGGAGGTAATAAGCACCCGATCTATTCAGGAGGCCTTTATTGCAAGAGAGTGGGTCAGTCCCTCAAAGGTGTGATTTTACTGAGCGCATACTCCAACTCCTCTCCTAGGTATGGTAATGGTAGAGCTACAACGCACACCTCTCATTCTTGGGCTGACTTCTGTCTTCACTTTCTGTCTTCTCTATTCTTTTATGCCCTTGCGAATGTATGTTTTCTTTTCTGGCTCACACTCTCAGTCACCCCACACATTTTATCTCGCTCTTGGAGGTGCAGGATCCTTGCAGAGCTTGGTCATTTCGTCTGGCTTTGATGTTCGGTGGCTCCCTTACTAACTTAGTTGTCTAAGTAGTGACAACTAAGGAGGGATAATCCATTCTGACATTGGCGAGCTTTTCCAATTTTTCATCATCAAGCAGAATGTTATTGACAAGCAAACTACCCTTTTTAATTGTTCTTGATGTTTTTTCCTGTTTTGTGTGTTTTTTTTCTTCTTCTTTTTCAACTTTTGTGCTTTTTCTATATTTTGTTTTTTGAGTTTTGGTATATGGTGATGCAAAAAGAAAAACAAAGAGAACAAAGGAAAAGGATACAACTCCAGTCCTTGTTGTTGTTGTTTGTCGATGCCATTGGGATTCATAGTAACTCCTAGCAGTGCCACTGGAAGTCGGAATCAAGGCAAATGTATCCGAGGCTATCAAAGCATTATTGGAACTGAGACTGTCACTGTGAATGTTGAATCTGCTAGAGTCATTAAGATTGTATCTCTGTTGGAGCTGATATCTGCTGTGACAGCTGTCTCCCACTTGACCTAGGCTATTTGCACGTGCTGGGTTAGATCGGTGAATGGCAAACTGGCAAACTCTAGGTTAGGCCCCCGCAAAGGAACAAGAACAAGAGTGGCACACATGAGTGTCATTGGATAGAACCGAGAAAGGAAAAGAGGACAAACTAGGCAAATGAGGAACAAGAACAAGAGCGGTATACATGTATGCTGCTAGACAAAAGCTGAGAGAGGACAAACTAGGCAAATGAGGAACAAGAACAAGAGCGGTATACATGTATGCTGCCAGACAGAAGTTGAGAGAGGACAAACTAAATGAGGCCCGACGGATTCCCCGGGAAAAACTAAGAGAAAGAGGGAAACCTTTGATGTTCTTGTATCCTCGGAGCTTGCAGGCTCAGACATGGTAAGGTCGGCTACTCTAGGGTGTGCACGTGTGTGTGCAGGTGTATGTGTGTGCTGCCTCCTGTGTGTTGACGACAATGTTCCCATTGTCAATCAAATCCTGGATAGCATTTCGGAGAGCGTGTCACTTGTTTGTCGAATGTCCATGAATGCAATGGAATTGGCAGAACAAGTTATCCTTATACCACCTAGGAAGAGGGTCCAGTGGTGGACAGATCTCTGGTAGCCGCAGGAATGTCGCAACTTTGGGAAAGATGTCGCTCAACGAATCCCTGAGTGGGGTGAAGTCTCTTTCCTTACGGCTAGGTTGCCTTTGCCGCTGTTGCTGCCCCTGCTAAACTGACGCAACGAGATGTGTCAGTTCAATGGTGGTGTGTGGATGTGTAATGTGTACTGAACTAGATGCTAGTGAGGATAAGGATATGGATGCGGGTGCTGTGCCTCTTATGTCAACAACAATAGTCCCACTTTCGATCATCGTCTGAACGACATCCCACAGAGCGTGGTAATTATCAGTCGAATGCCCCAGGGCTCGATGATAATCGCAGTATGCACTTGCGTTGTACCACGGATGGAGTGGAGTTGGTGGGGGACGTGGATCTGAGATTCTCAGAAGCGACACAACCTGAGGAAAAACAGTGCTCAGTGGCTCACCCAGAGGAGTGTAGTCACTTTCAACGCGACGACCTTGTTTCTTGTTAGGTTGCTGTCCTTGTTGAGCCAATGCGATGAGATGCACTGGCTTGACAGTGGGAGGTGTGCGCCTAATGTGCGGTGACGACCTAGGTGTTAGGACCTTGATGTTGAGGTGGGTCCATTCAAGAATATGCTGTGTTGTGTGTGGTGTTGAGCACGAGAGCAACAGCTACGGCACCGGTACAACTCCAGGTGATGGACTCGAGAAATGCTGTACTCTCACATAACTAATGGGTTCATTCTTAAGCGACTGTGATGCATGTTGTGGTGCAGGAGGCAGAGATAACGTCCCCATCGCCGGTGTGGTGTGATGCTGAGGCGATGGAATGGGCGATAATGTAGTTGAGTGAGCCTGCAATGCTACAGTGGTCTGCACTGGAACCTTAGAGGTCGAAGGAGGAGGATTATCAACAGGATCAAGAAAAAGGGCCATGCACTCGAACCCTTGGGCCAAAGCTCTCAAGTACTAAGTTTATGTGGCTGAAGCCAATCAAAAGATAGGTCAGAAGGCAAGAGCGGAACAGGAATGACCCTTAAAACAGAAGAAACCGCAGCTGGTTGATCTTTTGAGACAAGAGGGCCCGAGAGAAAGGATGCAGTTGGTAGAACTTCTAGGACCCACATGGTAGTCACCACAATCGAATCAATGACGGGTCCTAGATTGGCTTGTGTTCGCCGTTGTCCCGGAAGAGGAGATAATGATCCTCCATGATTCCCAAATCGGGACGCACAGAGGGAAGAAGAAGCAGTCAAAGTGAGAGAAGGAGGACTTGAGTGTGGGACCCCCTTCAGAACAATAACCGGAGGCTTGCGGGTTTGCGGGGCCATGGCTAACCACAAGCGAAACAAAAGGAGCTGCGGGAAAAAGTCAAACGCACGAACTCTAAGACGAACTACAGTCAAAAGTGACCAATAGCTCGAAAAAGGCAAGAGAAAACAACCACGAGAGGCCACCCGCGACAGAGACACCCGAGCTCCTAGCTGAGGACCTCGCAACAAGCTACCTGAGAAAACAGGCAAGAGAAATAGGTATCAGAACCTAGACAATGACGCAAAGACAAATGCGAGTTATTAAAGTGGCATGCAATGACACACAATGCAGATGAACGCCCTAAAGTGCACTCTGTCACCATGCATGTCCCATATGAGGTTGACCACACGGGACGCACTCATGGGTTTTAGGTTTTGACTCTAGTCAGAAAAGTAAGGTTCCTGTTCTAAATCCTAGACGGAGCGCAGGTAGTGAACGAGTGGTGCGTTGGTGGCCTCGTCTCTTACAATAGCATGGAGTTGTACTCTCTACTATCACCGACATGACCCTGCACAAGGGGGGACAAACTAGCAACATGCCCTACGCCAATGCTATAGAACAGGCTACTAGAATTGTCTTTCGCGAACTATGGGTGGACACTCAGAGCAGAAGATGCATGCTTTCTAAAATGATCATTCATGCAATATGCTTTTGTGTCTTTTAATTGCGTTTTATTAGACCATTGGGGAATTGTGAGCATTTGTCTCTAGTTATGCCTTATTATTTGTTTATCTGAGTTTGTGTGTTTTATTTTAACCAGATAGGGAGGCAAACATGTCTCTACTCTCCTAATCATGGCAATTACAAAAAAGGAGATAAAACACACTATCATGGCATCTAAGCAGTCACTCAATAAGGCAAAAAGCATGAATATGACATGTGATAGTATAGTGCTCACAAGTAAGTGAATAAAAGCAAGTATCGACAAAAAAGCGTGAATTAGGTCATGTGCATGTGCGGTGGCCTGGCAATAGTGTAAAAAGGCACAAAAAGGCATGTTCAACCAAATATGTACAAGCAAACAGAACAAGCAAACAAGCACAAAGTATATAGACCAATGACAAGTAAGAAAACCAAAACGAAAGCCAGAATCTGGTTATCCCCAGCGGAGTTGTCAGTTCCTGTGACCATGCCAGTGGAACCCTGCACATCTCTCCTTACAGGTGCGTGGAAGCACACGAGGAGTCTCGATATGGTCATGGCGAAGATGGTGAATCCGGAGAAGAAGACTAGACTCGGAAACACCAAGGAAAGACAAGAAAGGATAAGGAAAGGAGTCGCCACCTATTCTTTTAATGGAAAGACGAGGAAAACCAAACACGAAAGAAGACCAAGAAGGAAACAAGATGAAGAAAACATGTATGCTCCATGCCTAATGGATGAAATGCATAAATTAATGCGGGCTAGAGAAAGGGTAAGGATTCTTGTTACGCATGGGGAAGGAGTTAGGCATCCCCATGCGCCCAAGGAACTCGATCATTCTAGGTTTCCTACTTGCTTAATGGCCTATTGGATGTGTGCTTGCCTATTCTGAATGAATGTAGGCATTGAGAATGCTGCTTTACTGTACGCTAATGGGCGATGAGGAAAATCGTGAAAATCGAGAAAACTCTCAAAAAGCGTCACGCAAATCAGCTGAAACTCGAAGAAATCCTAGAAAATCAAATTGGAGAAAATAATCCTCATTTGGGACAATGTTGGCATTGTTAAGCCTGTTAATGTACGCCCTTGGGCGATGGAAAACCAAATCCAATCAACGACGCAAAAATCAGAAGAAATCCGGGAAATGATGGAAAAACTAAGCTTGAAATGAGTTAGAAATGTGTGCACCATGCAAGGAAGAAATCACAAGAAAACATGCATGAAAAATAGCAACAAAATGTGCAAAATGCATGTGAGAGTGTAAAAATGTGAATTCCAGGGGCTTTTGTGTAAAAAACCCAAATTCTGAAATAAAATTGAAATCCTGAAGCTAAATCATCAAAAATACATAGAAAAACACATTTCATGTAATTTTGAAGAAAACTAGGGTCAAATGTGCAAAACTATGCATTTTTGGTCATATTGAAGATTTCTAGTGGTCAAAATGCAATTTTGCCATTAAAACATGCATTCAATGGAGTTCTGTGAAAATTCAGAGTAAAATATGCAACAAAAAGAATCCATGTTGAAATTAGAAAGTTCCAAGGGTAATTCAATAATTTTACCCTAGAAAACATGCATTCAGTGTGAAATCAGTAAAGTTCAAGGACTAAAATGCAATTTAAACCACATCTGTGCAGATATTTGAATTCTCAAGGTTTACCTTGCAATTTTAACAGAGAAATATGCATTTAGAAGAATTTTTAATGAAGATCAGGGGTTTAAATGCAATTTAACCAGAGAAATATGCTTTCAGAATCATTTTTATGAAACTTAGGGGTTTTTGTCTAATTTTTAAGCCTAGAAAACGTTATTAAGAAAGCTCAGGGGGCACATTGCAATATTTTCAAATCAAACTTTATTCAAATGATTTTAAAAAAAATGTGTAGGGACCTAATAGTAAGGAAAATGACCTATTTATAAGAAAATAAGGACCTAAATGTAACAAAACAAAAAGTTAAGAAATTATTTTAAAAGAAAACCATTTCTTTTTTTAAAGAAAAAGACTCGACAACGGAGCTTCGTCATCGACGACCGCCGGAGGGGCTGTTGGAGGCTATCCCATGGCCTGATCTAAGATCAGACTTCATGAGAAGCAAGAAGGGAAGAGGAGGAGATGATCCAACGGTCTGGATCGAAGATCTAACGGTTGGAGTGGGCTACCTGTCCCCCTCGCCGTCGGGGCATTCCAGTGATTGTGCTGGAGAAGGAGGAGGCTACTAGAAAGCTGCGACGCGTGATCCAGGAATCCAAGAGGCTTTGGGACATTGAGAGGAGCATTTCCCCTCCTCTAGAAGCGAGAATGGGACACTTCCCCCATCCTCGAACCAAGCTCGCCGTCGACGCGTTCCTACTCCAGTGAGCTTGACTGCAGTGGCTGTCCAGGGCATGTGGCTTGGATCTGAAGACTCTGGAGTGTTGGAGGCATGCTGTGGAGCGTTTCTGGAAGCTCGGAGAGGCACGATAGGGCTGGAGGCACTCAATCAACTACTGGTTTCAATCGTCTTCTCCGACGACGGCGACGTTGCGCGACTTCGGCGATCTTCTGGTAGAAGCTTCCGCAGCGACTGGAACAGCGTTTCAACGGGTGGAGAAGCAAGAGGGAGGTCTTGGAAGGAGGATCCAACGCTTTGGGGCTCGAATCATCACCTAGGCCACCGAAAAACTACTCCAGCGAGGACTGAGAGCTCGATTCCGACCAGAGGAGACCTTTGGATCTGTTGGAATCGATCAAGAAAGATAGACTTAGGAGAGCATTTTGGACATAAATGGAGGTCTGTAGAGGGCGTACCTAGTCTGGCAGTGGAGTTGATGGTTGGAGCTCGCCGGAGGCAGCTGGAGCTCACCGGAGACGATTGGAAACTCTGAATTCTCACCTCCACGAGCTTCCTCCTTGCTCTAGGATCACTCTAGTAGCTCTTGTTGGGAGAAAATAGCTTTAGGATGCTCCTCCCTCAAATTTTCCAAAGTCCCCTTTTCACTTGCAAATGGGGCTATTTATAGGGTTCCAAATGGCTTGGTTGGTTGTTATGGTTAGAGTGGAAAGTGGTTAAGGTGGTTAAGAAGAGGTGGGAAGTGGTTAAGTTTGTTGGAGAGAAGTGGAAAGTAGTTAAGTTTGTTGGAAAGAAGTGGGAAGTAGTTAAGTTTGTTGGAGAGAAGTGGGAAGTAATTAGAGTTGTTTTGGTTGTTACATGTGTTTGTTAGATTAGTTAGGATGTAGTGGAAGTTAGTTAGGTTGTTGAGGCTTAACTTTAGGGTTTGGAGCTTGACTTATGGTTTAAAGTTTGACTTAGAGTTTGACCTAGGTTTTAGGGTTTATATTATGGTTTTGAATTTAATTTAGGTCTTAATCTAGGGTTTAATGTTTAGATTAGGGTTTAACCTAAGTTTTAGGGTTTATTTAGGGTTTTATGGTTTTGTCTAGGTTTTTAGGGTTTTTCTATGGTTTTATGATTTTGTTTTGTATTTTAGGGGTTTTCTATGGTTTTTAGGGTTTTCCTAGAGTTTTTAGGGTTTTATTTGGTTTTTTAGGGTTTTGTTTGGTTTTTTGAATCCTGTTAGGATTTGGTCCATTTGCAAGCATATAGTGGTGTCTACACAAAGCTAAGGTCTATTATGCCGAAGGAGAGGATATGCTCCAAAGTCTACCCATGTTGCTGTTTCATGATGGTCACGCTTACTTTAATATTCTTGTAGCTGCCTTGTGCGACCTCTTCCTCATTGGCTTTTTGGAGCCATTGATGGATCGAGTCGATCTGCCTCTCTTTCTACTTGCTTAATGACTTGGATGTCATGGTGTAGACACCCCAATTTCCCAATTTTGCAGGATGGAGATGTGGTGGCGGAGCTCTAACCCTAATTGAAGCACACAAAGCCCACATAGGCCCATTAAGGCCCACATAGGCCCATTAAGCCCAATTGATCCCACCTTGGCCCCAAAGCCTATGAAGGCCCCCATAAACAATTTAACCCATTTCTTTTCTTCCAATCTGTACTTTATTTCTCTCTCTCCATTATTCTTCATTTACCATATTTTACCAAAAAAATACACAAGTTCCCCTTTTTTCTCACTGAATCCACTTCTTCTTCACTGATCTCCCACGAATCAGCCTGAAACCTGCTCCAACTACTGAGCTCCTCCAGCCAATTTGAACACCACTGATCCAGCAAACCTCCAAGCAGCCCCAGCCGCTGGATGTGCCACCGGTGAAGCCTGGATCGCCGTCGATCCTTGTCGGCGATCAAGGGGATAAAGATGGCGTGGGGGGACAACGTTTTGTAGTTTGTTAGGTTGTTACGAGGTTGGTTGGGGAGGTTAGAGGGTTGTTAAGCATTTCTGTTACATGGTTGGCCGTCGGTTGAAGTGGGTTGTTGGATTTCTTCAACTATATAAGGGAGGGTAGATGTAGAGATTAGAAAAACTTTTTGCGAGAGAGAGAAAGAACTGAGAGTGCCAAAGAATCCCAGAGAGAAAGGGAGGCTCGCGGGAAGGAGAGGAGGAGAATTTTGATACTCCGGCGAGCTGCAAAGGTAGCCTCACGTCGTCAGGCTAGGTACGCTCTCCTCCTATGTCTTCTAGCTCTAGACATAGCTTCCTGAGGTCCTCTCCTTCTTCCTGGAACAATTCCGAGCTATCCAGAGGTTTTCTCTAGTCGGAATTGCTCCCTAGAGCTCACCGTCGTCGTTTTTCGGCGATGTAGGTGGGGGGAACGATCCAGGGCACGACCCTGGCCCTCGAGCTTCCTCTCCTCTGGTCATCCACGAGCTTCTCCGCTCCCTAGATCGCCGCTTCATCACCTCTAGACAGCTCCGCACGAAGATCGCCAAAGACACGCCAATCCAACCGTCGTCGGAGAAGAAGACCGCTCCAGTGGAGGATTGCGTGCCCCCTACTGCTCCAAGATCCTCCGACGGTCCAGCAACACTCCCCGACGCTCCACGAAGCCTCCGGAGCCTCCTGAATCGTGCCACGAGCTCTGGATCACCGTAGCAGCCACGCTCGTCGAAGGGGACGTCGTCGACGACTGTCGGAGCACTCCTCCACTCCATCCTCCATCATTCTGCTCCAGGAGGAGCGGGAAAGCTCCTTGACGCTCCACGATGCCCCCTCGACCATCAGATCACCTCGCCGCAACATGCCAGAGGCTCTTTCTTCCTCGACGTCGTCGCCGGAGAGCTCAATGGCGAGGTAGGTGGGAGGCTCGCTCCTACCGTTAGCTCTCTGATCCACTTAGATGGATCTTCTCCCCCCTCTTCTTTTTCTTGCTTCTTATGGGGTCTAATCTCAGATCAGACCACGGGAAGGCCTTGTGTGCCCCCTCTGGCGGTCGACGGTGGCGGAGCTCCGTCGCCGCCAACCATCGTTTCTTTTTTTCATTTAAAAAAGAAATAAAAACATTTATTTTAATAAACTTCTGAAACTTTGTTTTCCTTACATTTAGGTCCTTTTTGTATTACACTTTGGTCCTTTTATTACAAATAGGTCCTCCAGTCATTTTTCTAAAATCATTCGAATAAAGTTTTAACTGAAAATATTGCATTCTTCCCTTTGAACATTTAAAATAATGTTTTCTAGGCATTAAACTTTAGCAAAAGCCCTCAAGTTTTCTTTTAATGCATTTTATTCAGGAATTTTGCATATG
>JAMKQA010026123.1:0-14856 GCA_024699735.1 Posidonia australis
AACACCAAAGGGAAGACAAAAGGATAAGGAAAGGAGTCGCCACCTAGTCTTTTAATGGAAAGACGAGGAAAACCAAAAAACACCAGAAAAGGCAGAAAACAAACAAGATGCAAAGATGCATGAGTGATCCGTGCCTAATGGATAATGCAAGATGAATGTGGGTCAGAGAAAGGGTAAGGATTCTGGTTACGCATGGGGAAGGGGTTAAGCACCCCCATGCGTCCGAGAAAACACGGTCTTTCGAGGTTTCCTACTGTCAATGATCTGCTAAATGTATGCTTGCTTATTCTATATGCTCATGCATGAAGATGACTGAAAACATGCCAAATCAAAGTAAAGAAGTGAAATCAAAGGAAAAAGTTAATCCGAGGGTCAAATGTAGGCATTGTTAATGCCGCTTTAGTGTACGCCCTTGAGCGATGAGGAAAATCGTGAAAATCGTGAAATTCTCGGAAAGCTATTGCAAAACAGCAGAAATTGGGGATAAATCCAAGAAAATCAAAAAAAGGAAAATAATCCTTGTTTCGGGACCATGTCAGCTTTGTAAGCCTTTTATTGTACGCCCTCGGGCGATGGAAAACCAAAACAAGTGGAAACCGCAGAAAATCGAGGAAACCAGGAAAACGAGGAGAAGACTAAGCTTGGAACAAAGCTAGAAAAGCGTGCACCGAGTAGGGAAGAAAAGACGGAAAAAACCGTGCAAAAAGATGTGAAAAGTATGCAAAATGCAAGTGTGAATGCAAAATGTGAGAAGTCTAGGGGATTTCGTGCATAAAGCCCAAATCCGAGGAAAATTGACATTCAGAAACCCAAATCATCGAGAAATACATAGGAAAACACATTCCATGCATGTATGAAGAAATCTAGGGTCAAATGTGCATCCCTAGTCAAAATGAAGTTCTCTAGGGGTCAGAATGCAATTTTACCACCAATGCTTGCATGCACATCAATTTAGTACAAAATCAGGGTAAAAATCAAATAAAATGGCTCAGAAATGATCCTGGAAGTTTCAGGGGCAAAATGGTCATTTTCCCCCAGAAAATAGGCAATCAGAGTAAAATAAATGAAGCATAGGGGCTAAACTACAAATAACCCAGCAAACAAAGCATCCAAAAGAAATTCAGTAAAAACAGAGGGTTAAAGTGCAATTAAACCAAGAAAACAAGCTTCTGGAATGTTTTAAAACAATGTCAGGGAGTTTTATGCAAGTTTCATAGCAAAGTAAGCCTTCTAGAAGTTTACTGTAAAAGAAAGGGGTCTAAATGCGATTTTCCCAATGAAAACATACTTCTAGAAAGGTTTCATAGAAGTATGAGGGCTAACATGCAATTAAACCATGAAAAACAGCTATCGAGAGAGTTTTTGAAATATGCAAGGGCTTATATGCAATTTTTACAGTAAAAATGAACTATCAGAAACATTTTGAAGAAGATCAAGGACTCACATGTAATTTTCACAATAAAATGAACTATCAGAAACATTTCAAGGAAATGCAGGGTCTTCTATGCAATTTGTCTGAAGCAAAACACATTTTATAAACTCTAGAGGGCTTTTATTAAAGTTTTAAACTTAGAAAACATTACTTTAAATGTTTAGGGTAAAACATGTAATATTTTCAGTTAAAACTTTATTCGAAACATTTTAGAAAAATGATTGCAGGACCTATATGTAATAAAAGGCCAAAAAAGTAATTCCAAAAGGACCTATTTGCAAGAAAAACATAAACTCCAAATTTTATTCCAATAAAATGTTTTAATTGTTTTTTAAAAAGAAAAAGGAAACGACAGCCGCCGGCGACGAAGCTCGTCGTCGCCGACCGTTAGAGGGGGGCAAACAAGGCCTTCCTGTGGTCCGATCTTAGATCAAACTTCACGGGAGGCAAGAAGAGAGACAAACAGAGAGATCCAAAGGAGTGGATCGAAGGCACAACGGTTGGAGTGGGCCACCCACCCCTCTCGTCGTCGGGGCTACGCCGGCGACACATCTGCGGCGGCTGGAGGCGTTCAAGGCGACGGTGCTGCGTTCTGAGGCTTCTGGAAGGTTGAGAAGGAGGAGCAGGAGGCTACTGAGGGCATGGAAGTGGGTGAGACGCGTGCAGATGTTCCTTCCCATCTCCCTCACCGCCGACGCTGAAGACTCCGGCGAGCAAGGTTGCGGGGGCTATCCAGAGCTGGAGGAAGGTCTTGGTGGCTTCGGGATGATCGCGAGAGGCCAGGGGAAGGCCTTCGTGGGGCTGGATCACCGCGGCGAGGCTCGGAGCGACGAGTAGGCTCAGACCGGGGCCTTCTTCTCCGACGACGGCGGCTGTGGGTGCATTCTCCAGCGAGCTTCGCGTGGTTCTCTAGGGGCGTCGGAGCGGCGTTCCAAGGAGCTGGAGAGCTCGGGGACGAATATAGGAGGAGGAGGGAAGACTCGGGGTTCCGAGAAGCCTCCTGGATTCCCCCCCCCCCACCTTTGTCGCCCAAGAACGGCGACGATGCGGCACGGAGGAGCTTCTCCGATCAGGGGATCACTCTGGATCCCCTGGGATTGCTCCAGGGAGAGAGAGAGAGGCTAGAGGACTACAAAACAAAAAGAAAGAAGAAGAGGAAGTTAGTGGGTATACCTTAACGGAGGTGGCTCGCTGGAGCTCTGAAGCGACTGGTCTCCTCCTTCGCGACGGCCTTGGCTCTGCTCTTCTCTTCCTCGCACTCAATTCTCCACTCTCAAGTGCTCTCAAAGTCTGTCTTCCGTTTCCTTTGCCGTGAGCTCTCCTCCTCGTTTTATAGGCTGCTAGAACCCAATAGAAGATTCTGGAAGGGCGCTCGTCACACTACGGATTGGGCATAACCACCTCCGACCGCCGTTATGCCAGCTCAACAGACAATGAATGGTTGTCCCCCATGCGCTGTGGTCTGCTCCCTAGCTCGCCGACAGAGGTGGACAGCAATCTTGGCTTCTCCGGTTAGCTATCCGATGGCGGAGGGAGCTCTGATTTGTGCTGGCTGGATTGATGGTGTGGTGCTGGGCTCAATGAAGAGGTGAATTGGATTGGATTCGGGTTGATCAAGTGAGGAAACAATGGGTTCAGTGGTGTTTTTTTTTCTTTGTGATTTTTGGGAATTTGGTTAAAAAAACTTTGGGAAATAATGGAGAAAAATGAAATGTTGATTTGAGAGAGATGAACAAAATGTGGGCTGAGTTATTGTGGGCTTTGGGGCCAAGGTGGACTCAATTGGGCTTAATGGGCCTAAGTGGGCTTCATGGACCTCCATGGGCCTATGTGGGCCCAAACAAGTTGAATGAGCGTAAAAAGAGTTAAACGGGCCTAAATAGGTTTGATGGGCCAAAATGGACTCAGATTGTGTTTAATGGACCTATGTGGGCCTTGTGGGCCCAATTAGGGCTGAATGGGTCCAAATGGGCTAAACAGGCTTCCATGAAGTCAAATAGGCCTAATATAGTCTTGTGGGCCCAAATGGTCTCAACTAGGGTTTAATGGGCCTAAGTAGGCCTTCATGGGCGCAATTGGGTCTCCATGAATTAAATGGCCTTGGTTAGAGCTCAGCCACCACATCTCCATCCTGCAAAATAAAAAAACGAGGGTGTCTACACTTACCATTCCCCCCTTTTGGTCGATAAGTCTGAAACTTACCAATTCCCCTTTTGGCCGGTAAGTCCGAAACTTACCACTTCTCCCTCTTGGTCGGTAAGTCTGAAACTTATCATTCTTCCTTTTGACCGGTAAGTCCGAAACTTACCATTCTCCCTCTTGGTCGGTAAGTCCGAAACTTACCACTTCTCTCTCTGGTCGGTAGGTCCGAAACTTACCATTCTCCCTCTTGGTCAGTAAGTCCGAGACTTACCATTTTCCCCTCTTAGTTGGTAGGTCTGAAACCTACCATGCCCCATTGGATCCTTACTCAAAGAGTTTGGTATCACTGGTGCCCCCTTTGTTTTGAGTTCCACTCCAAATGGATGGAATCAAAGCAAACTGTTTGCCTCCTTCATTTGGACTAGTAGCCCGAACTACCCGGATGACTTCCGTTACCAGTCAGATTTCGGTCAGCAAGTACCGTGAGTCTTGTCTGGCGCTTTTCCGACAAGTGTGATAACCAGTCATGTATTTTAGGAGCTGGTTGGCATCAACTTGTCAACATGTCATTTCTACTGGTTTCTCTATTTAGCTTCGACTATGCCGACGGGACTTCTGGTGCATTCACTGACTAGAAGATTGGTTACCAGTAACTAACTCTTTTTGCGGCTTCAACTGGGGTGTCTTTGTCAACCCTGAGCATCGGTCCTTGTCTCGCTCGTCCTCCGACCTCGCTCAGGGAGGAGCATTTGTAGACACCCCAGTTTTGCAGGTCTACAAGCTGGAATTGTGGTAGTTGGGATTTTAATAATAAATGAACTCAAACCCTGGTTTAGTCCCAAAGAAAGAGAACGCCAAACCCAGCAGTAAATGGTCTAAGCCGTGATCCGAGGCCATGCTGGCGCACCTATCTGGCGCACCATGCAGCCGCACTGGACATATGCACCTGGCCGATTCCCTCATCACAACTGTCGATCACTGTCGGTGCTTGGGCAGGCAGCGGGGTGCATGGGGAACAGTAAGGTTATTACAAGTGGTTAGTCTGTTAGGAGGTTTCTTAGTTTGTTACAGAGTTGGTTAGTTGTTAGGATTTTGTTGAGTTTGTTACAGGTTGTTACAGCCACCGGAGCTTCACCTATAAAAGGAGCAGCAGAGGCAGCGGTTAAAAGGTCCTCTTTTGGCGTGAGAGAAACAGAGAATTCAAAAAAGAGAGAGGGGCTCACAAAGGTGAGAAGTGGAGAATTCAGGCCACTTCCGGCGAGCTGCGGAGGAGACGTGTGTCGTCAGGCCAGGTACGCCCTCCTCCAACCTTATTTAGCTTCGAATTCAGTTTCCTAGAGCTTCCTTAGTCTTTCTGGATCGTTTCCAATCAAGCCACAGGCCTCCTCTGGTCGGAATCGCTCCCTGGACCTCGCTGTCGTCGTTTTCCTGGTGATAAAGGTGGGGTGCAGGTCCAGGACTTGTCCCTGGTCCTAGAACTCTAGGTCTACCTCTTCTAGCCTTCCTCTTGCTTTTTCGCCCCTCCAATTTCATTCGGATTGCTGTGGAGGTCTCCACCAGAGGATCGCCGGAATCGCGACGTTCCATCGTCATCGGAGAAGATGATCGGAGCCAGAACAGGAACGCACGCCTCCAGCCACTCTAGGCCGCTCCAAGTCTCCAGAAATCTTCCATGGCATTCCCCCAGTACTCCGGAGCATTCAGATCCACGCCACGCCTTCTGGAACACGCCCGCGACCTCGCTCGCCGAAGGAAAAGACGTCGACAGTAGGCGAAACTCCCCTTCGCGTCATCATCCACCATACCCACTTCTGGAATAAGAAGAAGGTTCCTCTTGATGCCCTGAAGCCTCCGCGACCTCCAGATCGTCGTGCCGCAGCTCCAGCAGTCTCCCTTCTTGCCTGACGCCGTCGCCGGAGTGCCTTAACGGCGAGGTAGGTGGGAGGCCCACTCCCACCATCGGAGCCTTGATCTAGGCCATTGGATCTTCTCCCATCTTCTTCTTCTTGCTTCCCACAGGGTCTGATCTTAGATCAGACCACGGGAAAGCATCTGATTGCCTCTTCGACAGTCGTCGACAACAGAGCTCTATCGTCTACGGCTACCGTTATCATTTTCTTATAAAAAATTATAAAACTTTTTTTAATTTAATAAACTTCTGAAATTTCTGATCTGTTACACTTAGGTCCTTTTCTTTGTTGCGAATAGATGCTTTTCTTACATTTCGGTCCTTAATCATTTTTTCTTAAATCGATTGAATAAAGTTTTAACTGAAAATATTACATTATGCTCCCTGAACATTCAACATAATGTTTTCTAGGTTTAAAAGTTTAATAAAAACCCTTAGAGTTTCTTTCTATGCATTTTAATCCAATGTTTTTGGATTTAAAACCCTGAACTTTTCTGAAACCTTTTAGAATGCATATTTCTTTGGGTAAATTGCATTTTAACCCTTGAACTTTACTGAAACTCTCCAGAATGCATATTTTCTTTGGTTAATTTGCATTTTAGCCCCTGAACTTCTTTGAAATCTTTTGAATACATTGTTTTTCTGGGTAAATTGCATTTTAGCCCCATACTTTACAGATTTCACACAAAATGCTTGTTTTCTAGGGTAAATTTACTATTTTGCCCTTGAAACTTTCTTGAATCCTTTTTCTTGCATATTTTACCTTAAATTTCCACTGAATTTCTTTAAATGCATGTTTTAGTGGCAGAATTGCATTCTAACACCTAGGAAACACCAATTTGGCCAAAAATGCACATGTTTGCACATTTAACCCCAGATTTTTTCATAATTGCATAGAATGTGTTTTCCTACGTATTTTTGATGATTTGGGCTTCATAATTTCAGTTTTTATTCAGAATTTGGATTTTTTGCACAAAGGCCCCTAGAATTCGTATTTTAAGACTCACTCATGCATTTTGCACATTTTGTCGCACTTTTTCTTGCAATTTTCTTGCCTTTTCTTTTTAAATTGCGCACACATCTTTGACTCGTTGTGTGCTTGGTTTTCTCACCGTTTCCCGGATTATTTCCGATTTTCGCATCTTTAGGTTTGATTTGGCTTTCCATCGCCCTAGGGCATACAGTAAAGGCTTATCAAAGTCGACATTGTCCCGAATGAGGATTATTTTCCCATTTTGATTTTCTCTGATTTATCCAAAATTTCCACTGGTTTGCGAGACGCTTTTTGAGAATTTCTCGATTTTCACAATTTTCCTCATCACCTAAGGGTGTACAGTAAAGCGGCATTCTCAATGCCTACATTTGTCCCTTGGATTAACTTTTTCCCTTTATTTCATTTCTTCTCTTTGATTTGGCATGTTTTCAGTCATCTTTAGCATTAGCATTTAGAATAAGCAAGCACACACCCATTAGACCATTGACAAGTAGGAAACCTAGAAAGACCGAGTTTTCTCGGGCGCAATGGGGGTGCCTAACCCCTTCCCCATGCATAACCAGAATCCTTACCCTTTCTCTGGCTCGCATTCACTTATCCATTAGGCATGGAGCACACATGTTTTCTACATCTTGTTTGCTTCTTGGTTTTCTTGTGTATTCGGTTTTCCTTATCTTTCCATTAAAAGACTAGGTGGTGACTCCTTTCCTTATCCTTTCTTATCCATCCTTGGTGTTTCCGAATCTAGTCTTCTTCTCTGGATTCACCATCTTCGCTGTGACCATATCGGGTCTCCTCGAGTGCTTCCATGCACCCGGTAGGGGAGAGCCGTGCAGGGTTCCACTGGCATGGTCACAAATGTGAAAAAAGAAAATAAAGCAAAAGGCAAGAAAATATGACTCCAATGCCAATGGATAACATAAAAGTCATTGTGGGCAGAGAATGGGTAAGGACTCCTGTTACGCATAGACAAGGTGTCAAGCACCCCCGTACGCCAGAAGAGTCGATCTTTCTATGCTTTTCCACTCATGTGCATGGCTTATCAATGCAATGAAATCCAAGAACATGCATGCAACAATGTAAAAAATACGTAGGCATGTATGCCAGTTACTTTATGCCTTTTAGGGAAAGATGCATGATGTGATATGAGCATAAGTGCTATTTAATGTTTGCCCATGTGGGCACATAGTTTGCTGCAATGCAAGCACAGGCAAAGCAAATAAATAGATCAGAGATTGCTTAATTGGATTAAAACACGCAAACCAGGGACTAACACACTCTATCCTGTCCTCTGGAACCCTAGGTTTGCCACGTGACCCATCCACACAACATGTCCATGGTATCTGTATGCAACTCCTACTGACGTTCTAGGCAACAAACTTTCATCGCTTCCCTGGTGCGATCGAGGTTATGAAAAATAGACAAAACCATCTAGAAAATAAGTTTAAATATCAGAGAAGACATCTATATGCAAAAAACTATCCTCAAACAGACGACACTCATCCCCCACCTTTTGTTTATGTCGCCAAACTACATGACCCTCTCCAGTTGTGGCCGAGGATGAGAGGCTATGCTTGACCTTTAGAGTGACTAGAAAGGCTGAGGAAGGGAGGAGGGAAGGCATGGGGACGTGGAACATAAGAACAATACAAAAAAATGGGTGAGGGATCGTTGTTCACGCTTAATGGTTAGCAGCCTCACATGGATGGCAACCCATCACCAAAAAAAAGAATGGCCAACGCATTAGCAGGGCAAAAACAATGGCAAAAACATAAAAACACACACGAGAATGCACAAAAACGCAACAAATAAAGGAAATATGATTTGATACCTCAAGGATTAATGATGTAGCTACGTGGCTAATGTGTTTTGATGTTCTCTAGCGATGAAGACGATGGTGGACTATCTAGACGTTTCATTTGCAATGGAGGGTTGAAGGAGGAGACACCGGTGATCAGAGAAGAGTCTCGTATGTGGGTGGGGGCTATTGATTGTGGGTTATGCAAGGAAAGGACGTGGAAGATGGCTTGTTTGCATGATGGAAGGGAGAACTCCAAGAAGGGCTTCCAAGGAGTAATGGCTAGGGTTTTGGATGTGGGAATTTCTCTCACAGATGTCTCTCACGGCTGAGTCAATCCTCATCCTCTCGTTCATGGAGAATGGAATTATATAGGGCTAGGGTTTGCATGAGAGACGTTAGATGAAAATTCCTTTGAATTGAGAGGTGAAGATTGGTTTTAAGGGATAGAATTAGGATTTTGGTGGTGGATAAGGGACATGGGGACTCATGGTACATCTAGTTACATATCCAAACCCATGCAAGACAACACAAGGCCTTGGACCAATGATCCATGGGATGAATGGGTCGATTCATTAGGCTATGTCGCCACTGACCTAGAAATTTTGTGCATCCTACCCACACAACTCGTCCGTGGTATCAATACATGGTCCTACTAGGATAGAGTCTGTTTGTTGGATTTTAGGCAGGGTTCTAGGGTGTTTGAGCTACTAGTGGGCCTTTAGCTTGTGGTTTGGTGATGGCCTATGATGCTGGAATGGTTTTAAGTGTTGGGTTAGATTCTGGGGGTGTTAATTGGGTCTTAGGGATTTGGTTTAGTCCATTGTGACTAGTATATTTATCCAGAAGGGTCCACCACTCGGCGATACAAAACCGAGGTGTCAACAAACTCCAAAAATGTAATGTCAGTAGACACAAAATACCAATAACTAGGCGGATGATAACACTTGTAACCCTTCTATGTCCTAGAGTAACTAACAAAGACACACTTGAGTGATTTGAGAGCTAACTTGTCATGACCTAGAGTGAGATCTTGAACAAAGGTAACATAACCAAATACTCTAGGAGGTAGAGAAAATAGCTCCTTATCCTGACAAAGTTGTCTAAAAGGAACCTTTCCTCCAAGTAGAGTGAAAGGCATTCTATTAATAAGGTATACGACAGTAAGAACAGTATCAAACCACAATTATTTTGGCACTTGCATCTATAATATAACGGTGCAAACCATATCTAGAACATGTCTATGTTTCCATTTGGCCACACTATTTTATGGAGATGTATGTGCACAAGAGGTCTGATGAAGAATACCTAAGGACGCACAATAATGCTTGTAATGCCTTGATCCCGGACACGCTACCAAAACACAGTATCTAGCATGATTACACTAATTACAGAAACAACAAATAACTGTAACTAAGGCTCACCTTCAGGATCGCAATGTACGGCTAGAAGCTCCAACTCCTGCATCGGAACTCTGCTGCACGCGGTCTGCACCTGAAAACCAAATAACACACGTGAGTGACATCTAAGTCACCCAGTACGCGTCCCAAAACATACAAACCACAAAACCTCGGTAAAACCCTAAATCTCATTTTATCAAAGCTTAGTTTCTCTTTTTGAAAATCATCCTTTCTTTATTAGACAATCACTTGGGAATTCAATCCCAAGCCATGCATTTTCAAAAGCCATGTTTCCATTTCTTTTCTCAAAACATTTGGAAATTCATTCCGAAACCACTTTTTCTTACAAAACATTCCTTTACATTTCTTTCAAAAACATTTGGAACTCATTTTCCAAAACATTTCCCTTTTCCATATTTGGGATTTCGTCCCAAAACACACTTTCAAATTCACATTTCTGACCAGATCCAGCCTAAAACACAATGCCCCATTGGGATCAAAACCAAATCATAAACACTAGCTGGCAACTGGTTAAAACATCATTATTTCTTTTCAGGATTTTAGGACCATTTCATCAGTCCAATCCTGACCAAATCACATTTCTCTTTCTTCATTCATTTCCACTTTTCTTTACTGTTGTTACCTTGATCAGGGGTAACCAACCACACAAGCAGTAGGCGAGGACGTCCTTCCCCTACCTTCCTGTACTGCCGTGATGAATTTCCCCGCTCGAGATGTCACCGCCCCGGCTAACCAGCCTCAATTTCATTTTCATAAGTGCACGGGGATACGTCTCTGTCTGACGCCCCAGTCGGTGACCCGAACAACTAGGTCCAATGACCCAGGCTCAGCCTACACCGTCGATGACCCGAACAACTAGGCTCAAAAGCCCAGGCTTAAGCCTATACCGCTACAAGCTCGATGACCCGAACAACTAGGTACAACGACCTAGGCTCAACCTACACCATCGGTGACCCGAACAACTAGGTATGAAAACCCAGGCTCAGCCTACACCACTATGAGCTCGGCAACCGCATTATTAGTGTTCCATTTCAAAACCATTCTTTTCGTTGCAGGACTCTGTCTCCTTGCAACACTCGACCCTCCACTAGGGTCCCAACTCAAATCATTAAAACCATACTTTAAAATCATAAATTGGGTCTCATGCCCAAAACTACACCCAAATCCATTTATTGGGGTCCCACATTCCTCCATGTCATTACATAGGGAAACATCATCAACACATGCTCAAAATACCATTATCCTTTATTCAAAACCACATTCATGCATACCAGACTCAGGGCAAAAACGGCAGATCGAATATCCAATTCGGTATGTCGAAATTCCCTGTTTCGGTATACCAAACATTTTTGGTATGCCGAAACCCCTTGTTTCGATCGACCGTGAAATTTCGGTCTACCGAACCCTGGGTTCTGGTTTAATCTTTCAGGATTTCGTCATAACGAATAAATTTGGTATACCGAATTCGTCGCAGATAGGGCACACCCCTGTTCCGTAGTGACAAAATTCGCCCAAAGTGGGAGTCCCGATCGAACCCCCCAAACATACACCATAAATTACAAGTAAATCACAGGGTGTAGACCCTCGAGTCTACTTCAAAACCCCACAATCCATTCATGATTCCATCAACCATACAAGGAGATATAAATTTGCAAGGGAAACATGCTTAGAGTTAAACCTTAAAACATTTAGGGCATATCTACCCAAAACTCACGAAATTCACAAATCTAGCATGATCCCTACACATTCCCATCATTTATCTCATTTCCATCATCCAATTTTCCATGCATTTATCACAATTTTTCTTGCAATTAACCTACTATTAACAAAACACTGAACGAAGGAAAGGAAAAGGGGTCGCGTACCTGGCTCAGCCCCCGACGACCCTCCCCTGTCCAGTGAACCTCATCGCGCCCCGGCGAAGCCTCCTCTACCGGCGGAACACACGAGCGGCTCACCACCTCCTCGGTTACGCGTCAATCCTCTCCCTCTCCTTTTTTCTCTGTCACCCCTTCCTCTCTCTGCATGCCGCGGCCTCCATTTATCCTTTTCTCCACCCACGTTGCGCCGACCGCCCATCGCATCAGAGGAGACGACGAGGCACGGACTAGTGTCGCTGGTGGCATGGGTCGGGGAAGGGAAGGAGATGGGGAAAAATAGTGTGCGGCTCGTGAGAGGAAGGAAAAGAAAAAAAGAAAAGACAGGCACGTAAATCGAGACGACTATGCACCCTCAAGCTAGACTCCACATAGGTCCCAAATCACAAACAAGCACATAGACAACCAACCACAAGCTCACACAATCAAGAAACAATAGATTATCCATTAATAAACCATTTAAGCAATATCACAATTAATTACATGGTTTACAAAAAATAAAAATGGATAATCTGGCCCAAATGTCACAATGCTAAATATCATTTTGAACAAATTCCAAGACATTATCAGTATGAAAATTTTTTTGGAGTAATTCCAAACTGATTTGTTATTTCTGTAAAGAAGTATCAAACAACATCGAAGACATGAAGTCTATTTTTAAGAAGATAAACTAAAAACACTCTGAACTAATTATCAATAAACACAATATAATAACTAAACCAATAATAAACAAAACACAACTAGGACCCCAAATATTGCAATGAATCAATTCAAACTGACTCTGAGTCGGGAAAGTGATCGATGCTTGTAAGTAGGACAATAATGCTTACCTAACTAACATGACTCATGATGAGCACATTATTGTTACATATTTATCTATTTTGTATATAAATAATGCTACTCTAGGTGTTTTGTGTAAATTTTGCAGAAACCTGAGGACTTGAGAAGAATTGAGAAAAAGGAAGGAAAAGAAAAGAATAAAAGCTAAAAAAAATTCAAATGGAGTCAAAGATATTTTGAAGTAGAAAAGAAAAGATATTTTTGATCTAGTCTTCGCTGTTTACAATCTCTAAATAGAAATATCTTATATTTAAAATTCAAACTTAAATTTTGTATTCAGATTTATTTCTGATGTAAGAAAGTCTTTGTAAGTCTATAAAATGACCCCTTATGTAGATCTTAGGGGATCATCTTTAATCTTTAGGCTTAGACTCTTTTCCTCTCTTGTATTCTGAGAGATCTTCAAGTTCCTCTTGTGTAATCGCAGGTTCTTATTAATAGAAATTCATTTTTTTCCCTTTAATTATGTTTTCTATTCCTCCTTCTTCATCCTTTATTTTAATGCTTTGTGTTATCATACTTGGCTAAGTTTTTAGTTCTAGGGTAAAGATAAAGTTTATGTGAATTAAGATGCTATGAGTAATTTTTGTTCTCTTACTCGTGCTCTAAAGCTATAATTATGTAGATTGTATGTACAATACATAAATTATTCATCATTCGATAAACATTGATAGGCTAATATTGAATTTCTCTTTTTAGTCTATGCTTAGGGTGGAATGATTTGGGGGTTGTGTATATAATCTCAGATCTATCATATATCATTTGATTTATTTGACTTTATGTGTTTTTATTCCTTGATAATCTATGATGCATAGCATATAGTATATGCTTGTCATGGTAAAACTCATTTAATCAAATATTAAATGGATTCTCAACAAGAGATAGAATAAATTTACTTATGCATTCTCAATGTCACATAAATGGATTCGAAATTCTAAGTTTTAATTAATTTGATTTCATCTTGACATTCTAGTTTTAGTTTTAACCATCATCTCTCTCAAATTCTTTTCAATAATTGATAGTTAATCATTGTTTTTAAACACTTTTCTCTGTAAGATCGACCCGTACTTGCATACGTATTACATAGTACACCATGCACTAACGGTTAAGTAAAACATACACATCAAGTTTTTGGTGTCCTTGTTGGGGAATAGTGTTTCATAATATTTATTATTGTTAGTTATTTCTTTCTTTTCATTTTATATAAAAATTTTGAAAAAAAAAGATATTTTTTATTTGGGTTTGAAGTGTATAAAATAGGGATTGGAAGAGTGAAAAAAAGAGTCCAAGTAAGTCCTCTAATTCTCAAAATTTTGATAACTTTTCTTGGATTTTTCAAGATTATCCCAATTATTACCTACTTCATATATTTTGTTGGATTTTTCTTGATATCAAATTTTTTAATAAAAAAGAGAGTTATTTAAAGTTAAACTTAAATTCAAAAATTCATGATAAGATAGAAACCTACTTTCCAGGACATGCATTATAATTTGTGCATCTAATCTAGATTTTCTATTTTTGAAATTTAAATTTCATTATTGGAGATTGCTGGAGGAAAGGTACATGCTTTTATCTCAATTCTTAATTTTATTAAAGCACATAATTTGTAGGAGAGAACAACTTGTTTGTGCATCATTGATTGTATATCATATATCAAAGTACCTAAGGACAAAACCTATAATACAAGATAATGTGGGGATTTCATCACCCTTCCGTAACCTACAAACAAAAAAAGAAAGCATCAAGCATCGACCTAAGTCTCAATTAAAATCAAGTTGACATTAACCCTTAGGCTTCGAACTCAATAGGACAAAGGAGCCTAAGGGTGACTCAAAATTTAAATTCTTTTCCTACTTGGTGTCTAGAAAGGCAAGTCTTAAAAGGCAAGCGTTTATTTAATTTGGTTTGTTGCTAAAGTACGGGGAACCTCCTACTTTCCTCCACTGATCTAGCCAATTAAGTTAAAGAATTTTGATTTGAGAATCTCAAGGATTAACTTAATAGTTAGGAGCTGTCTAGATTTTAGGTCAACCATAGAATTAGGATTTGTGTGACTTGTGTGATTAGATTAGGCATCTTTCTTCTCTATCTTTCATCTCTTCATCTGGTTGTTTCTCTTATCTTCTCATCTTTTAATCCTTTCTATGTTCATTGTATTTTATTTCATTTAAAAAAAAATTAAGAGTCTCACTTGTGTATGCACATGTGGATTCGTGATTCAATACATCATTTGACCCGTGTTAAACCTGAAGAATTTTGTAACATCTAGGCCTGATTATCCACTTTCATTATAAACCATGTAATTATTTGCAATATTGTGTTTAATGGTTTATTAATGGATAATTTGTTGTTTCTTGGCTGTGTGTAGTTGTGGTTGGCTTTCTGTGCATCTGCCTGTGATTTGGGACCCATGTGGAGTTCGATTTGAGGATGCACAGTTGTC
>JAMKQA010026124.1:0-17183 GCA_024699735.1 Posidonia australis
ACCGGTCGGCCCGTCGGATAGGCCCATTTCGGCCTGCCGGAACCGGCCCCGCCCGGGCGGGCCGACTGTTTCGTGGGCCGGGCCGACTGTTTCGTGGGTGGGGCCGGCCCGACCCGGCCCGTTTTCCATGTCTAAGTCTATCCAGCCAAATAGACAATCCACTGGACCCTAGGTTAGGCTGGGTTAGCTCGGTTCAGCCATGAATCAGACTAAGGATGTAAGATCCTCAGCCTAGCCTGGCCTTTGGCCCTTGACTAAACCAAGCTGGGCTAGGCCTAGGTTAGGTTGAACATAAACTTGGCTCATAAAGTATTACGATTTTTTTAATTTAAATAATCAAAATAATAATTAATTTATCAAAAAAATATTTTATTGATAAAACTTAATTGAACAAAGTAAAATAATAATACATAAACTAAAAATGCAAATCTAAGAGCTGATTCACTATCTCCATTCTCTCCTCAAATGACAAACTAAATGTGGAAGCCTAGTTCCTTTTGTATTCATCATCTTCTTCTTTGTTGGTTAAAACACAATAATGCATAAACAAACTTGATCATTATTTAGATTAACAATGTAATGTTGCAACATCTTCTTTAGGCTAGCTCGACTTGGGTTGGGCCAAGCCTGAGTTTGGTTGGGCTCAAGTTAGGGACCTAGACCCCTAAGCCTAGCTCGACCTAGGCACTGTTCAACGACCAAGCTGACTCGATCAACACCCCTGAAAGGTCAGTTTGCCACAAGCTATTCGACCTAACTTACATCTTTAATTCTATGGTTGTCGCCATGTTTGACTTCTTTCTTATTTTGCCTTTGATGTACAAACATGATTCAATTGAAGGTTTATAAGCATTTATTTGTTAGATTTTCCATTAATAAAAAATATGTTAATTTTTCATTCATCCAAAATAGAAAACCAACCTTTAGAATGCATAATTGATAACCAAAGTAGTTGAACGACAGTTTGATCTATACATACTAGAGTTATTGGTTCCGTGTAATTCAACCATTGTTGGCTTCAACTTTTCAGAAACCATGAAAGAAATCAACTATCATATACTTTAGCAATTGAACCAACAATCATACTAAGTCGATTATGGTGTGAAATAAGTAACCAATATTCAATGCAGTTTGATTATTGAAGTTAAATGAATTATATACTTTCATTATACAACTTCTTATATAACAAACTAAGCTGTTGGTATGAACAAAAATATGGCATTTTAAAAATAGTTTTTTGAATTGAAAAGAAGTAACTCAAAGAAAAGATAACATAAATATTTCATTTAATTATAGAAAAAACATAAGAAACATGGAGAATTTTGAATTATTATGTAATAACTTTGTATTGGGACAAGATGAAACGCAAAGGAGATCTAGCTATTTTACATCTTAATTATGGAGATTATATTCGAGAACTATATGACAACAACATCAATAATGAAAAAGAAACCTCTAATTTATAAGAAAAAAGGATTCTCTTGGAGGAGAAAATATATCGAAACCACTAAAACATGAGATGGGCTTATAATCATGAAGAGGATGGAAAACTACAAATTATATACGATGTACATCAGTTAGTTCACCCATTTAGATTATCGTGGATAAATGGTTCAATCAGTTGATTCTAGTTTAAAGCAAATTACGATAAGGAATGAGCTTTCAATACAATCAGCCAAAATCTTGTTAATTCACAATCAGATTGGTCGTATATGCCAATTGAGTTGCCTTTCAAAATGCTAATAAAATCCATGCTTGTCACGCCCTAAATTTCACATAACAATTTAAAACAAATTAAATTATAAGATATTAAAAGCTGAACAGAAAATATCAACTACTAGGAACCTTTATGTGTGGCTACGAGACTCTGGACTATATGCACTAAGCTAAACCCACTACATACCTGCACCTGCAATCAAAAACACTAGGAAAGCATGAGTGACAAAAGTCACCTAGCACGCACCCCACGAAACGGCGGAAAACAAAACTATAATTACTTTTCCTTTAAATTCATTTCGCAAATCATTTCATTAAAATCGCATAAACTAGGCCCACACCAGCCAAAACAACAAATAGGGCCCTACCAGCCCAATATCACAAGCAAGGCCCTCAATGGCCAAAACCACACAAAGTAAGTCGAGGAGTCCAGAGCCAAGCAACGAACTCTGGCCTCAAGCAGCCACCAAAGTGCACTGTACTGTCATTATGTGACACCCTATGTAGGAGCTGTGTCGTCTCGTGATTCTCCCTACCTAGAGAATCCTCACAAAGCCAACCCCTCCCTAGGAAGGCAGTCCTATGTCTTAGGACGCTGCCAGCTACAGGACATGTGTCCCACCTACACTACCATCATAAGGTACACCTACTCACGACGTCCTCCACATGGTACTCAGGAGGGAGTGTCATATCTCCACACTCGACGACACTCGAGCCTCAGTGCTCATAGTGACAATAGGAGTATTATACCTCCCCGTCACACCACAAGATACCTCAACCTGCGGACCACAACCCTAGCCTTAAGACGACAGTCAGGGAGTTCATACCTTCAAGACCCGACATTTCTCATTCTCAGGTATTTCGGCCCCCAACCTCAACTAGGGAGATGAGCCCAACCACCTAAGAATGTTGTCATATTCCCTAGTCCCGATGATACGGTCCCACAGTGTCTTAGTCCGCACACAGAAAATCAAGAAAACCATTTTCCAAAACGGCCAACCATCATTTTGAAACCATTTTCACAACCATTTTATGTCTTTGGAAACTCTTTCACAACCTCGGCAAAACGACACATCAGGTGTCCCATAGGATCACCATTGACGATCCACAATCTCATTTCAAATGGGCAAAACAAGTCAATCCAAGAAACCATGTAAAACACATTTTATAAAAACAACTGGGCCCTGATTCGGCATGCTGAAATGGATTTGGTATACCGAAAATCATTGGATTGGTAGATCAATTTGGATCGGTTGACCGAAATAGGTCAATGGTCATAACTCATGGCCAAAATCGACATACTGAAGATAGTTCGGTTGATCGAAATCTACTGATTTAGTTGACCGTCTAAAATCGGACGACCGAAGTTTGACCAAAGGACCAAAATTGTCAGCAAAACGGCATACTGAAATGGTTAAGTATGTCATTTTCTAAGAAACCATAAAATGGCCTAAAACTCAAACCTTTGAAATCACCCAAAGTATGACTTTGGGACGAACCGCTAAAACAAGTATCAAAAAGTACACATAAAACATAAGATGTAGATCCTCAAGTCTACTCCAAATCTCAACAAACAAAACCAAAATCCATTCATCATGCAACAAGATATAAATTCACAAAGACAAAAGGATCAAAAAGACCTAAACCTCAACTACCATCATAAAACACCATAAATACCACAATAAATTCTCATAAAATCACATGAAATTCTAAGAATGTAAATTTACCTAGATTTCAAGCATTCCTATCATTTTCTACCAATTTCATGCTTTCTATACATTGGTTGGAGGTGCGTACTTACAACGAGCTCTCCAGCCATCCAACTCCGATCTCCAGCCAACTTTGGCGACTCCATGTGCCCTCGGCCACTCCACGACCTCAAGGATACCTCACCAGAGCTCCACACACCACTGCACGCCCTTGAGCACACCTAACAGGGGATAGACATGAGAGGAGATGGGGAGAGACGGGAGAGGAAGAGTGAGTGGGAGAGGGATGGAGTGAGTGGGGACGGGCGAATAGAGGTAGAGGGAGAGGAAAATGAGAGGAGGAAAGAAGAGGGAGATGGCGTGCTTAGGGAGGAGGCGATGAAGCAGGGGAAGAGGAGGAGAGGTGTGGAGGAAAGGTCGTCAGCCGTGACAATAAATACGCGTTGAGGGTGGTAATTGAATGCATGCATGCATAGTACAACCACCAGCCTCCCGCACGAGCTAACACCCCACTGCACCAATCAATCCCATTAGCCAGCCCATAAATGCAGGCCCTACACAGACCCACACCTGGGCCCACAAGCATAGTACCAACCACACACAATGACATTCAAACAGAAGCCGACCTATGAGGCCCAAGGCTAAAATCATAGAACCACACAAACGAGCCTCAGAGCAGTAACACCCATCTAGGACTAAATTCATTATAATGTAAATAATTACAAAATAAATTTACGAGTGTTACATCCTAACCACCTTAAAAGAAGATTTCGCCCCCGAAATCACTAGTAGGCGAAAAGATACGGATACTAGGATAGGATGGCTTCCTCACATTCCCATGTGGCCTCCTCGACTCCATGATACTGCTACCGCAGCAAGACTAGTGGAATCACCTTGTTTTGCAGCACCTACTCCTTGCGGTCAACAATCTGAACAACATCCTCCACAAAGGACAGATCTTCCTAGAACCCTTCTGGCTGAACTGGGATCACATGAGATGCGTCAGCCAAGTACTTCCTTAGCATGGAGACATGGAACACGTCGTGCATAGGCGACATCTCTGGTGGTAGATCCAACCGATAAGCATCCTTATAGACCCTCTAGGTAATCTAGTACGAGCAATGTAGCGAGGACTCAGCTTCCCACGCTTCCCGAATCTCATGACACCTTTGGTCAACGACACCTTCAGGAACACATAGTCTCCCACCAAAACTTCCAGCAGTCTCCACCTCCTATCAACATAGCTCTTCTATCGACTCTGTGTAGCCAATAGCCTGCTACAGATCAAATCAACCTTGTCTACATATAGCTGCACAAGCTCAGGATCAATCAACTGATGCTCGCCCACCTCGCTGCAGCAGACCAACGAACTACATGGTCTACCCTACAAAGCTTCGTATAACGGCATTCCGATGCTCGAGTGATAACTATTATTGTAGGTGAACTCAATCAATGGTAGATGGTCCTCCCAACTCCCTTAAAAGTCTAAGGCACATGCTCTGAGCATATCCACTATCGTCTGGATAGTCCTCTCTGTCTGACCATCCGATTGAAAATGAAATGCTATGCTATAGTTGAGCATGGTGCCAAAAGCTTTCTACAGAGTTCTCTAGAACCTTGAGGTGAATCTCGTGTCTCTGTTCGACACGATGGACATCAGAACACTGTGCAGCAGAACCACCTCGGAAACATACAACTCCGCTGGGTGGTGCATCGGAAGCTTCACCCGAATAGCGAGGAAGTAAGTAGACTTTGTTAGCCAATTCACGATCACCCACATGGTGTCATTCTTCCTTTGAGTACGTGGCAAACTAGTCATGAAGTCCATAGAGATGTACCTCCACTTCCACACAGGAATATCCAATGGCTGCAAAGTCCCTCTAGGTCTCTAGTGCTTTGCCTTGACTAGCTAGTAGGTTGTATACCTCACCACATGGTCAGCAATATTCCTCTTCATGTCAGGCCACCAAAAGTTCCGCTTTAGGTTTCGGTACATCTTCGTACTCCTAGGGTGAATAGTATTACCTAGACCGATGCGCTTCATCCAACAACCTCTACCTAGCCTCCTCATGCTAGGGCACATAGAGACTCATATTATAGTGTAGACACCCTGATTTTGCAGTCACTTGGCTGCAGGCTTCTCTAGTAGATGCTCTAGTTGCAATTACTACCCTTAAACCCTAACTCCATCAAAACCATAAACCCACACGCTCATTCAAGCCCACTCAAGCCCACATAAGCCCAACTAGGGCCACTTAAGACCACTCAAGCCCACACAAGCCCATACAAGCCCACTAGGCCGACTTAAGCCCACTTAAGCCCACACAAGCCCATTTAGGCCCACACAAGCCCATTTAACATAATCAAAGCAAAAAAAATAGTAATTAAAACTAAAATAAAACAAAATCCACCAAAAAACATTTAAAACCCTAATTAATCAGGTAGAACCCTAATTAAAACCAAAATCAAGCAAAATCCACTTAAATCAACCTAAAAACATTTAAAGCCCTAATTAATCAAGTGAAAACCCTAATTAAAGTCAAAATCTAATAAAATCAATTTAAACCACTTTAATCCATTTAATTTCAAGGAAAACCTAAATTAAACACAAAAAAACCTAAAAAACCCTAAGTCACTTAATTAAGTTAAAAAAACCTAATTTAAACCCAAAATTTAATTAAAATCTAAAAAACCCTAATTTAAACCCAAAGTTTTAATAAAAATCCAAAAAACCCTAATTAAACTAAAAACCCTGAATTAAAACTAAAAAGCCTAATTAAACTAAAAAAACCCTTAATTAAAACCCAAAAACCCTAAATTAAAACCCAAAAACCCTAAATTAATTAAATCACAAAAACCCTAAATTAATTTAATCACAAAAACCCTAAATAATTAAAATCCTAGAAACCCTAATTTAAAATCATTTAATTAATCCCAAAAGACCCTAACTTAAAATCATATAATTAAACTCAAACCCCTAAAAATCCTAACTATAAAGCAATTAAACTTCAAAATTACAAAATCAAAACTTAATTAAAATGAAAACCTGAAACAAAGCCAAAACTCTAAAACCTAAAGCAACAAAAAAAAAAAAAAAAATCCAAAAATCACTTAATCTAATTTAAAATTAAAACACCAAAAAAACCTTAATTAAAATCACCAAAGCCAAATAACTATAAACCTAAAACAAAGAAAGAACAAAACCCTAAAAACCTAAAACCAAGAAAAACCCAAAAACCAAAAGCCTATAGCCTATAGCCTATTATGCAGCCAAGCCTAGTCCAAACCACATTTGATTAAAAACTTAAGAAAAGGAGAAAATAAAGACACAATCCTTCCACAAAAATCCAACCGCAGCCACGATGCCACAATCCCTTGACCGCTCCTTCCACCCCTTAAAAACCCAGAGAAACCACCAAGGGAGAGGAGAGCAACAACTGAACAGAGAACACAAAAAAGGAAAAACCAAGGAACCGCCAAAGAGATCCCCTGCAAAAAGCTTTTCCTTCACCCCCTCATCCAGAGCGAGTTCTAGCCATCTCCCTCACACCTAGACCACCTCCTTCAGCCCACTTGTATCCTCGGAGATCCCCTAAACTACCTTAGCTAGAGCGCCAGCTCAGAGCACTGCTGTTGCCAGAGAACAGTTAGATCGTTCTAGGTATTTTCTTGCCCTTCTTAGTTTCAATTCAACACCCCTCTAGGTATGTAGAGTCTTCCCCTAGCCTTTTGGTCGTATTTCACTGGAGGCAACCCCTTGTCGCACCGTCCCCTTTTGCTCCAGTGGTGGGTTCACCACCAGAGGTGAGGCCAGTGGCCTCTCGGCTCGGGACAAGGTCCCAACAATTCCCTTTCATCTCCTTCCTCTTCCTCCTTGCTCCCTAAGTCCTCCGTTAGCCTTGTAGAAGCCCAGGCGGATAGAGCATCTCTGGACGTCACCAAGGAAGACGACCAGAGTCGTCGCCGGAGAACCAAGTGGGAAGGGCAGTACAGAGGTTCCCAAACCTCCGCACAGCCTCCAAGAAGCGCCTCACCTCCTTCCGGTCCTCACTCAACCACTGCGACCTTCCGTCGACCCTCCACCAACGATTTTCGACAATCGTCGGAGCCTACCGTCGCTTTCTCCGGCGAGTCGAACGGGAGGAGGCCTTCAATAGCCCTCCTCACTCCCCGAAGCCACTGGAAAGCTCATGATGGCCTTCCAGAACTCCCTCAGCCCTTGGATGCCGCTCACTGTCGCTGCAACGCTGCCGTCGAGTCGACGTCGTCGTCCCCACGCCGCTCGTCGAAGCACGAGGTGCGGGAGGCCTCTCAGGCCTCCCCAGTCCAGCCCATAGCCATGGAGGAGCTCGCCATGACGTCCTCCAGCTTTTCCGACCATAGTCACCACCTTCCTGCTGCTGTGTCGTCTCTAGAGGCTCGCTAGAGTCCCTGCTGGAAAGGGAGCGCCGGTGATCCGCCAGCGATCTTCGAAACACCTAGATTTAGGAAATTATTTTTTACTTTTTTTATAATTACACATAGGTCCTAATTATCGTTACATTTTGGTCACTGGAATTTCTTTCAGATCCTTTTTTCTTGCATCCAGGTCCTTTTTTCTTACATCCAGATCCTTTCTTGCACCTAGGTCCTTTTTTATTATTCTTAGGTCCTTTTTTATTACACTTAGATTCGTATATTTGTGTTTAAGCCCCTAAAGATTTAAATAAGTTTCATTCCTTTATTATTTTTGTAAATATTGCATGTTTTCTCTTGTTTAAATTTTAATTTCATTTTTAGTCCCATAAATGTTTGTTTCTTCACAGTTAGACCCCTGTATCCATGTTTTCTTTGCAAATGAGTCCTAAAAATTTATTTTGTGACCCCTAAATTTTCCTGTTTTAAAATTGCATTGTAAATATTGCATATTTTGCCCTATTTAACCTTTAATTGCATTTTCAATCCTATTCATGCATGTTTTATCACACTTAAGTCCCAGAGATCATGTTTTCTTTGCATTTAAGTCCTAAGCTTTTGCATTTTGCCCCCAGAGTTCTTATAAAAGAGTTTCCTTTGTCTAATTTGCATTTAAGACCTTAGAGCTATCTATAATTACACTGATCATGTAAAAAACTCTATTTATATCACATTTTGGTCCTAAAATTTTTCAAATCAGTCCCTGAACTCAATCTATAATGTTTTCTAAGTAAAACAATTTACTTCCAGGTCCCTGAAACTTTCTTAAATCATTAATGATGGTTTTAATTGTATTTTAAATCACATTTTAATATGTTTCACATTTATTGATCATTTGTGCTTGTAAATTCCCACTTGAATAAAGTTTTCATCAAAAAACCATGTTTAAAATATAAATGAACATCTGATTTTACATTTTTTTCAGATTTGCATCCTATGTGGGAATTTTACATAGTAAACCCTAGGTTTTCAAGAAATTACCAAAAGTATAATTTTCACACATGTCACATCACAAAGCCACATGTTCTTTAAATTCTACATTCTAGAATCAAGATAAGACTTTTTAAACACATTTTTAACCATTAGACCCTAAGTTTGCACATTAGACCCTAAGTTTTCAGGGAATTATCTAAGTACAATTCTCACATCCCGATGCTACATTTTCCTTTGATCCATCATCTATACACCAGGATAGAAGTTTCTGAATGTATTTTAATCCAAGTTTTCATCCTTTTTTGTTAATTTTGCATTTTGGTCCCTATATTTGTCCTTTATTATTTTTACATCAATTTATTGTTTCAAGACCTTTTCTTTTGCATGTTTTCTTTTTTTGCCTGACATTTTTCATACATTTTGGCATACCATAGACCATGCATTATCTCCATGCATGCATTTATCACATTTGACCACTGAAATGACCAAATTGCCCCTATGTCATCAATTCATGCACATGTATGTTAGTTATTGCACCAAGTCATGCATAATCTCTGTCCAAAGCATTTCTTAGCATCCTTTACCCATTTAGGTACATTTCCATGCATTCTATATAGTTTTTTGCTGCATTTGCACATTAGTCCATCCTCTTTGAAAAAAAGTTTGCTTTTCATGCATTCTTCCGTGGATTTTTCTCTCCTACCTGTCTTTGGATTCCTTCATTTGATATTAGATTTGACTATCTCTATTTCATATTTTCAGATTTTTCGATTTGATTTGGATTTCATCGCCCGAGGGCGTATATTAACAGATCTAAAGGCCGACATTGGCCCTACCACAGATTATTTTCCCTTTTTGATTTTCACGACCTTTTCCATGATTCTGATGACTCGAGTTGACCTCACTATCTATCTTTTTGACCTCAATATCATTTTTCGGATCATTCTTTACAAAAACATCATCATTTTATGTGATTTTCTTCTCATCTCACATTTGCTTATGTTATGTGGATTTCTTTGCAATTTTTCTGTTTGGATTTCTATGGTGTTTTCTGCATTCCTAATGATTTGGGTTTGTTGTATTTTTGATCTCCTTAACACCAGTATAGTCCTCTGAACCATTCTTTACAAAAATGTCGTCATTTTATGTGAATTTCTTCACATGTCACAGTTTTCTTGTTTTATGTGGACTTCTTTTGTGACATCTGGGCTTGATTATCCATTTCTATTTGTAAACCATGTAATTAATTGTAATCTTGCTTAAATGGTTTATTAATGGATAATCTGTTGTTTCTTGGATGTGTGAGCTTGTGGTTGGCTTTCTGTGCACCTGGTTGTGATTTGGGACTAATGTGGAGTCCGATTTGAGGATGCACAGTCGCCTCGATTTACGTGCTTGTCTTTTCCTCATTTTCTCCATCCATTTTTTTCTTTCTCTCATGAGCCATGCCCTTCCACCCATTTTCCATCTTCTTCTTCCTCTTCTTCCACACCCGTGCCACCAGCGACGGAGGCCCGTGCCTCCCCATCCCTTTCGATGGGATGGATGGTCGGCGCCAAGCGAGTGGTGGCGGAGTTAAAGAGAGGGAGGCAGGAGCGGACAGAGGGAGAGCATGGCGAGAAAGGAACGGAAGAGGAGAGAGAGTAGGGGTGCGCAAGCTGGGAGGAGGAGGGTCTACGTGTGCGTGCTTCCACCGAGGGCCGAGGTTCACTGAAGCTTCTCCGAGGCAACGTCGGGGTGCGGTGAACTCGCCAGAGTCACGTAGGCTACCGGAGAAGTACGCAATCCCTCTCTTCTCTCGTTATTGCTTCCTTGGAAGATAATGATGTCAAATGCAAGAAACTTGTGGAAAAATCATGAAATGAATGGGAATGTGTGTTATAGCATGAGAATATAGATATCATGCTGTTAGGATTGATATTTGTGGGGAAAATGTGATTTTGGGGTTGAAGGCTACGGTAACCGTTCTTGAGCCCCTTCCCCTTATGATTTTCGTATGAAATGTGTGGTGAATAGAATCATGAATGGTTTGAGGGGTTTTGAAGTAGACTCAAGGGTCTATGCCTTATAATTTTATGGAAATTTTTGATGTATTTTTGGAGGGTCCGATTGGGACTCCCACTTTGGGCGAATTCCATCGTCCGAAACAGGGGTGTGCCGTGTCTACGGGGAATTCGGTATGCCGAAATCCTAGCAGATTTAGCCAGATACCTGATATCGATAGACCAAAAACACCTAGTCGACTGATTCAGGGGTTTTCGGTATACCGAAAATATTCGGTATACCGAACTAGGGATCTTCGGTATACCGATCTAGAGATTCGGTCTACCGTTTTTGCCCTGAACCTAGTATGCATAAATTGTGGATTTTAATGAAGGATAAATGGTTTTAATGGTATGTTGAGTATGTGTTAATGATGTTTCCCTGTGTAATGACATGGAGGAATGTGGGACCCAAATAAATAGATTTGGGCATGATTTTGGGTTTTAATCCCATAAATGAATGAAAAGGATGATTTTGTGTGGTTTTGGGCATGAGACCCAATTTATGATTTTAAGCATGGTTTTCATGGCTTGAGTTGGGACCCCCAATGGAGGGTCAAGTGTTGCAAGGAGATAGAGTCCTGCAATGAAAATAATGAAATGGAAAATGGTTTGAAAAAAAAGTTTAAATAGTTTTGAAATGGAACACTAATAACGTGGTTGTCGAGCTTGAGACGGTGTAAGCTGAGTCTGGGTTTTTATACCTAGTTGTTCGGGTCACCGACGGTGTAGACTGAGCCTAGGTTTTTATACCTAGTTGTTCGAGTCACCAAGCTCATGATGGTGTAGGCTGACCCTAGGTTTTTGAGCGTAGTTGTTTGGGTCACCGATAGTGTAGGTTGAGCCTGGGTCATTGGACTTAGTTGTTCGGGTCACCGATGGGGCGTCAGATAGAGACGTATCTCCGTGCACATATGAAAATGAAATTGAGGCCGGTTGGCCAGGGCGGTGACATCCCACATAGGGAATTTCACTGTGGCAGTGCAAGAAGGTAGGGGAAGGATGTCCTCGCCTACTGCTTGTGCGCCTGGTTACCCCTGATCAAGGTAACAACAGTAAAGAAAGTGGAAATGAATAAAGATAAGAAATGTGGTATGGTCAGGATTGGACTTATGAAATAGTCCTAAAATCCTAAATTGAAATGATGATGGTGTTTTTACCAGTTGCCAGCCTGTATTTATGATTTGGTATTGAGCCCGTGAGGCATTGTGTTTTAGGCTGGATCTTATCAGAAATGCGAATTTGAAAAGTGTGATTTTGGGAAGAAATCCCAAGTATTGAAAAAATGTGTTTTGGAAAGTGAATTCCAAAGGTTTTGAAAGAAAAAAAATGTAAAAGTGTGTTTTGGAAGAGAATGTAGTTTTGGAATGAGTTTCCAAATGTTTTGAGAAAAGAAAGGAAACATGGCTTTTGAAAAGGCATGGATTTGGGATTGAATTCCCAAATGATTTTCCAGTAAAAGAAAAGAGGATTTTCAAAAAGAAAACCAAGTTTTGAAAAAATAAAAGGAATGAGTTTTTGCGGTTTTGCCGAGATTTTGTGGTTTGTATGTTTAAGGCGCGTACTAGGTGACTTAGATGTCACTCACGCGTGCTTAGTTGGTTTTCAGGTGCAGACCACGTGCAGCCGAGTTCCGGTGCTGAAGTTAGAGCTTCTAGCCGCACATTGTGATCCAGAAGGTGTGCCTTAGTTACAGTTATTTAATGTTTCTATAATTGGTGTAATTATGCTTGATACTGTGTTTTGGTAGCGTACTCGGGATCGAGCCGTTACATCTTTGCAGTTTTCCTACCTTGATTTTTGCGATGCTTTCTTTGATTCTAATGACTTTAGTCAGTTGCATTTTTGACATTCTTGAGACCTGTATGATTTTTCAAGTCCTTCTCGCAAGAAACCTCGTCATTTCATGTGATTTTCTTTGTTGTGTCTTACTTTGTGATTTCATCATTTCCTGTCTTCGCAATTTTCACGTATCCTCTTATACATCCATCCAGTCTTGTCTTGGCTTTCATATCAGCATGATTAGAATACAATCTAGGCATAGCAAACATTCATTCAACCTTTAGCAAGCGAATCAGACTAGAAAGACTGAGTTTCTCGAGCGTACAGGGGTGTCTAACACCCTCCCCATGCGTAATAGGAATCCTTACCCATCCTCTGGTTAACCGACATCTGGCCTTCATGATTGCATCTCATTCATTCACTTTTTGTGATTTGTTTGTGGTTTTCCTCGTCTTTCCCCTAAAGACTAGGTGGCGACTCCTTTTCCTTTCCATTTTATCCCATCTCGTGCCCTAGCATGGTTGTGGCCTCCTCCCTTTGGCGCGACCCCATGCCGGATCGCCCCAGGCCGGGCATTGTCACACATACCTTAGCTTTCCATATGCCCCAACAGGGGCGGAAACCAGACGAGACTTCAGCTCTTGAAAACTCGCCTTACAATTCTAGGTTTAGCAAAATGGAACTCCCTTCCTAGTCAACTCTATCAAAGGCGTGGCTATAGAGTAGAAATCCTTCATAAACCTCCTGTAATAGCCTACTAGACCCAAGAAACTCTTGATCTATGACACAGTACTGGGTTGCTCTCACCTCGACCTTGGCGGGATCCACCCTGATGCCTTTTCTAGAAATCAAATGACCGAGGAACATAACTTCACTTAGCCAAAACTCACACTTAGAGAATTTGGCGTACAGCTAGTGACACCTCAGAGTATCCAAAACCACTCTTAGGTGCAAGGCGTGAGTCTCAACATCAGGGGAGTAGACCAGCACATCGTCAACAAAAGCCACAACAAACTGGTCCAGAAAAAGGCTAAAAATCCTATTCATCTGATCCACAAACGCAGCCAAATGGCATGACCGTGAACTCGTAATGCCCATACCACATCTGGAAAGCAATCTTTTGAATGTCTGAGTCTCGTATCCTCAACTGGTGATACTTGGACCTCAGATCAATCTTCGAGAATACAGATGAAAACTGCAACTGGTCGAATAGGTCATCAATGCGGGGCAAGGGATACTTCTTATTCACTGTGATCTAGTTTAGCATCTGATAATCTATACACAATCGAAGTGAACCGTCCTTTTTACGGATGAACAAGACAAGCGCTCTCCACAGAGACACACTCGGCCTGATAAACCCCTTGTCTAGCAACTCCTGCAACTGAGTCTTGAGCTCTCGCAACTCTGCTGGCGCCAAGCGATAGGGAGGCCTCAACATAGCAATAGAATCGAGGATCAAATCGATCGAGAACTCTACTTCCTTGTGAGGTGGCATACTAGGTAAATCGTCAGGAAAAATGTCGAGATATTCACACACCACAGAGATGTTGTGAACACCCAACTCAGGAGAACTGGAGGTAACTATACTAGCTAGATACCCCACGTAACCCCTAACTAATGACTTATAAGCCTTCATAGCCGAAATGACAAGCTTAGGCTCACCCTGACACCCACCTTGCATAAAGAAAGACCCATCATTAGGAGACCCAAAATAAACTCTCCTCTGTGCACAGTTGATCAAAGCGGACTACTGCACTAACCAATCCATGCCGAGTATGACATCGTACTCCTACATGTCCATCACGATCAGACTAGTGTCGAACTCTTTGCCATTCAGCGTCAAGTCAATAGACCGTAGATACCTCCATGCCATACTGTGCTACCCCAGCACAGTTAACTTGAGGTAGCTTGTAGACACCCCTATTTTTAAGGCGGCTTGTTGATGGATCCAATGGCGATGAATTCAGATCTTGCTTTCCCAAAAAAACTAGAATCCTCCAAGTGCATCAAACCAACCTAGAGCCATAGGTTAGACTCCAGAAGTAAATCTAACATCCTACTTAGCACATTTAACCGGCATAGATGAATGGTGCACCTTTTCGGTACATTTAGGTAGCACACTAGTATGGCACATCTTATTGGAGTACTAAATAAGCATACCTGAGTAGAGCACATAGCTGGCGCACCTATGTGGAGCACATACCTGGAGCACCTCACTGGTGCACCAGACTAGTGCACATAGGTGGCGCACCAGCTCGATTCCCAAGTCGCTAGTTGTTCAATTGCCTAACGAAACTCCAGCCATTATACCCATAATCTTCTATAACTTTCGACCATTATCAGCATAACGATCGTTCTCTTGGTCTTAGGGGGGTCCTTTGGTTTCTTGAGTCTTTAGAACTTCCAAGCTCTCCCTATATAAATGCTTGGTAGTCATTAGGAAAAGGGGTTGGAAAGAGAGAAAGAGGAAGAGCTTTTGCACCATAGCACAAACACCCACAACCTAGATTCTACCCAGAGCCAAAAACTCACACCTTTGAGCAAGGAATCACCCACCTAGTGTAGGGAAAATCCCCCTCACCCATACCCTCCACAAAATCCTTCATCTTGCACCACTTGGAGGCAATTTGGGAGGAAAGAGACCTCTATTTTTCATCCACTAGAGCCCATCTCAAGCCATTCGTGGGAAGAACAAGATCACTTCAATCAGGTAAATACCTCTTTTGTTGTCATGTAGCTTTTCGTTTCTTGTAACCATGCGTCTAGCGTGATCCATGTTCACATGATATGTTTGATTTTCACTATTGTTGACATTTTGTTGTAGTATTTTAATTTTGGATCAGATCTCATTTGCTGTATTTTTATGGTTATGTCATAAAAAATATGTTTGGGTGCTTATGTGCTTGGTTTACCTTGTATAATGGTTTGTTAATTCATTTTACATGGCATGTTGTTTGACAGTTCATGTTTGCTCACTGAATTAATTTGGTTTTTTTTCTTTGGTTGGTTTTATCCTGGGATGTTTGCTCGACCTGATTTGTGCTTGGAGGTTATCTCCCTCAGCTTTATTTTGCATTAGACCTTGGTTTTAAGGATGGGTGGAGGCTTGTGTGAGGTCTTTGATCCATTGAGCACAAAGCCATGATCCATACTATGGGTTTCTTAGTTCTTCATTTCCTCCCATTCTTCTTTGATTCTCTTAGTTGCATCATGGATGTCCCTTGGATCTTCCAGAATAAGTCTTCAATGGCTTATGGCACTTGAAGCCAAAAGGAACCCATGAGAATCATAGGAGTAAAAAAAATATTTTTGAATCATGCTTCTCATGTAAATGCATCTTCTGGCATCTAGGAGGAGTTTTCAGACAACCTTTAGCGTGTTTACTTTGTCACATATTGCATGGCACATCAGTCAGTCTACTGTCTGTTTAGTAATTTCTAGGTCTCACTTCAGTGGCACACATCAGTGGCACATATTGCTAGCACACATTAGTGGATCACTAAAGTAGCGCACCAGATAGGAGCACCATCCTGGCCCACCTGCCTGTTTCAGTGCACCAGCAATGGCTTTTTTGGCGAAGTATTTAGCATGGTTCCTGATTTGTTTTGCCTCTGGTTTTCTTTGTGTGCTCTCCTGGATATATCAGGATAACACTTGCATGATTTCATACTCATCTATGCAAAATAGGCTAGGTTTTGCATGTAGCGAAGCAAGGATGTTAGCCATCGGTGTTAGTGGGTCCATGGCTATATCGGTGCAATATCATTGCACCGATGTTCGATCCACAACTTGAGTGACCAGTCATGGCATTAGGACACACCCTATAGTCCCCCTACCCTTGTTTAGCATAAGGCACAACCTACATATAACCTTGCATTTCATATCACCTTTGGGTGTACAGAAACAAGTTGTAAAGCCAACATTGCCAACAAGTGAACGAAAAAAACCATGAAAGATCGATTTCTCGGGCGTATGAGGGTGCCTAATACCTTCCCTATGCGTAACAGGGATCCTTAACCAATTTTTGGTTCATGATGACCTTTTCCATTGGCTTATTATCATGCACATTTGCATAATTTTGTTGTTTTAAACGGTTTTCCTTGTTTCCCGTTTTAAGTAGATTAGGTGGCGACACTTGCATTTTATCATTGTTTTTCTTATTACTTTTGCCGTGACTTTGTTGGCCCTCGCGCATTTAGCCTTTCACGCCACGCACAAGGCTATCGTCGGCATGATTACAGGAACTGGCAACTCCACTAGGGAAAACCAGACCTTGGCTTTCGTTTTGGGTTTTTCGTTTACTCTGGCTTTTACGTTTGTTTGCTTGATTCCCATTGTAGACACCCTAATTTTGAGCTCATTTGGCAGCAGGCTCCTTCAGTTGATGCTCTGGTCGCAACCACCAAAACCATAGCTCACACAAGCCCAACTAGGTTCACACTAGCCCTCATGACCCAATAAAACACTAAAACCCATTAAAATTCACTGAAAAATAAATAAAACACTTAATCCAGCTGAAATCCACTTAAATCAACTTAAAATTCAA
>JAMKQA010026125.1:0-16885 GCA_024699735.1 Posidonia australis
ATGTGTTTTGTGTTAAATTCTTGAATTGCTTAATAAATTCCAAAGACATAATTTAAAACCGGAAAATCTCTATTCACCCCCCCTCTAGAGAAGCATTAGGATCCAACACAAAGATTGTAAGACTGCCTGGTGTTTCAGTGTTTATCATGTCTGACAAGGACATGAGGTTCACATCGTGGTTTTGGGAAGCTTTATAGGTGGTTTTTGGTACAGTGCTGTGTTTTAGTACTGCCTTTCACCCCCTGACAAATGGTCAGATAGGAAGGACCATCCAGATACTAGAAGGCATGTTGAGGGCCTACGCCATGGACTTTGGTGGTAGTTGGGAGGATCATTTACCTTTGATTGAGTTTGCATATAATAACAGTTATCAAACCAGTATTGGTATGGCACCATATGAGGCACTGTATGGTAGACCCTACAAGGCACCCACTTGCTGGGGTGAGGTGGGTGAGAGACAGTTGATTGGGCTCGAGGTTGTACAGCAGTACTAGGGTAAGGTGGACCTCATTAGGATGAGGCTGTTGTCCACCCAGAGTTGGTAGAAAAGTTATGCTGATAGGAGGCAGGGACATTTCGAATTTGAAGTAGGAGACTTTGTTTTCCTGAAGGTGTCACCAACCAAAGGAGTGATGTGGTTTGGAAAGAGAGGCAAGTTGAGCCCTAGATACATCAGACCATACTAGATTACGAAGAGGGTTAGCAAAGTGGCATACAGACTAGACCTACCTACAGAGTTGGCTAGTGTACATAACACCTTCCATATGTCCATGTTGAGGAAATGTTTGGCCAATGTGTCCCAAGTTATACCAGTGCAGCTAGAAGAGCTGTAAAAGGACTTGTCTATGGTAGAGGATGTAGTTTAGATACTGGATAGAAATGAGCAAGTCTTCAAGAACAAAGTGATTCCATTGGTATTGGTTCAGTGGAAACATCACGGTACAGAGGAGGCCACTTGGGAGCGTGAGATAGACATCCAGAAATAGTACCCCTACTTGTTTTATTAGAACTGACTTTCAAGGACGAAATTCTTTTAAGGGGGTAGGATGCGACACTTGGGCCTGATTATCCATTTTAATTGTAAACCATGTAATTAATTGTGACATTGTATAAATGGTTTATTAATTTGTAATCTATTGTTACTTGTCTGTGTGGAGGTTTGTTGGCTTTCTATGCACCTATTTCTGGTTGTGGGACCAAAGTGGAGTCTAGTTAGAGGATGCGCAATCGCCTTGATTTGCTTGCCCATCTTTTCCCTCTTCTTTCTTTCCTTCCTCTCTCTCCATCACGAACCTCATCTTCTCCCTCTTCCTTTTCTTCTTACCTCCATCACCCATGCCTCTACAACTCACCTGTGCCCATCCTATCCCTTTCGTCGCCAAGGTGATGGGGCTAGCGGTCGACATGATTCAGGGAGGAGGGGATAAAAGTGGTGGAGAACTGAGTGGAGGAGAGGGAAAGGAGAGAAGAGGCAAACCAAAGAGAGAGAGAGAGGGGATGAGGGATGGTGCGATGCTTGGGTGCCAGAGGAGGGTATCCATGCACGTGGATCACCGGTGGAGTGGCTCGCTGAACCACGAGTAGGTCACCGGAGTGCCGAGTAAGGTATACGTCCTCCTCCTTTCCTCCTTTCCTCCTTCCCTTCCTTTGATCAAATGAATTCATGGCATAAAATGATGAAAAATGCATGTAAAATCATGGAAAAATAGTAGGAATGATGGTAATGATGTGAGTGACTTCTATGAGTAGAGATCATGCTAGATTGTAGGAATTTCGTGGATTTTTGGTGGAAAATGGAATGTATGCTACAATAGCCGAATAATAAGCTTCATCTCTTTGTGATTTTCGTGTGGATAGTATGCTTAATGGATTTGTGAATGGATTGAGGGATTTTTAAGTAGACTCAAGAGTCTACACCCCATGTTTTACTCATGATTTATGTGGTGTGTTTGTTTGGTCCGCCAAAAGTCCCAATTCTGGCAAACTAATGGTTAGGGCTCAAGGGAAGTTTACTGAAAATGGGAAGTTCGATATGCCAATTTTGATTTGGTATACCCGTTTTCATTCAGTATTTGACCAGAAACCTTAATTCAGTAGACCGAAAATGTTCGGTCTACCGAACCAAACTCCTGGACCATATGAAATAATGATTATGGAAAAATGGAAATAAATGGTTTTGAATGGATAATGAGCATGTATTAATGAAGTTTTCCCTATGTGGATTACATGGAGGAGTATAGAATTCAATAAATTAAATTGAATATGGTTTTGGGCTTGAGGCCCCAAAGATGAATAGAAATTGATTAGTGTTTGGTTAATGTGGTTTTTGGGCATGAGACCCAATAATGATTATAAATGCATGATTTTACTTGATATTGAGTTTGGGACCCAAATGGAGGGTCACGTTTGCATGGGAATGATCCTTTGCAAAGAAAAGAGAATCTGTAATAGTTTTAAAGGAAAATTCAAGAGTTTTGAAAAGAAAATGATTGTGTTCTAGAGTCACGAGGGGTAGGTGTCGACAAGTTTGTAGGAGTACGAGACTCCAACGAAACCAATTATCAGATATGACTGTGGTTGCCAGTGTGGAATCACGGGGCAATTGGTGTCAACAAATTGGTATGGATCCAATTGTCAGATACAACCATGGTTACCAAGTTTGAGACGGTGTAGGTTGGGCCTAAGGATATGAGACCTAGGTGTCTGGGTTTAACGCATGTAAAATTCATTTTGTAATTATTTACATTTTTAATGAATTTATTCCTAGACGGATGTTACTGTTCCAAGGCCTATTCTGTGGCTTTGTGCTTTTAGGCTTGGGCCTTGTGGGCTAACTTCTGTGGTGTGTTCCTGCACGTGGTTGGCACTATGCATTGTGGCACTGTGCTTGGGGCCTGGGTGTGGGTCCGCGTGGGGCCCACGTTCGTGGGTCGTTTGTTGTTGCTGGTGGTTGGGTGGAGTGGTCGGTGTACTCGTGCGGGGTGCCGATGGCTGAGATATGCAGTGAGCACGCGCCCAACTACTGCGTGCGCAGGCTTTATAAGCTGTCCACACCGCACTCCTCTGCTGCTTCTTGTTGTCTTCTCCTTCTTTCTTCTTCGTTTTCTCCTCCTCCTCAGGTGTGCATCTCTTCTTCCCCACCTTCCCTCCCCTTCCTCCCCACTCCTCCTTCTCCACCCCCTTCTCCTTCAACTCGTCCTCCCCTGCTTCCCCTGTTTCACGCGTTGACAGAGAGAGAGAGAGGGAGAGAAGTAGAGGCGCGGTGGTGGCTCGTGGCGACCTGGAACTCCAGAGTGACGTCCCAAAGATAGTAGAGTGGTCGTGGTCGTGTGGGGTCACCAAAGTTCACTTGAGTTGGTCAGAAGGTCATTGGAGCTCATTTTAGGTACATATCCTAGAATGAATATAATCTAGGATAAATTTAATCTTTTAGAATTTTTGGGAATTTATTGTGATTTTTATGGGTATTTATGTCGGTGGTTGAGATTTAGGTCATTTTGACCCTTATGCATTTGCAATTTTGTATCTTGATGCATGGTGAATGGATTTAAATTTTGTTTATTGCGTTTTAGAGTAGACTCGAGGGTCTACCACATATGTTTTATTCGAGATTTTTGGTGATTGTTTGGAGGGTATGGTTGGAGCTCCTACTTCAGGCGAGTTTTGGGTGCCCTGTTGTAGGTGTCTGAATTCTGACAAAAAACAAGGGGCACAGGCCGATTGCGCGGGCCACATGTGTGGGTTCAATAGTGGTTTTGGCCCCTATTCTAGGCTTTGTTGCCATTTAGACAAAAGTGCCAAGGGTACTGGCCAAACACGCGCTCCACATGCACGGGTCTGCTAGGGCATTTTTGGGGTTTTTGCTGATTTTTGGAAAATGTGTTTTAATGCAGTGGTTTTCCGGATTGGTTTGTTTTGCCCCTTTGAGATGGGATTGTGGGTCGTCAGTTGTGGTCCCTTGAGACACCTAATGTGCCGTTTCGCCAAAGTTTATGGTAGCGTTTCCTAAGATATAGAATGGTTTTGAAAGTGGATTTCAAAGTGATAGTTGGCCTGTTTTGGAAAATGGTTTTCCGAGTTTTCTGTGTGCGGGTTGAGACAGTGTGGAACCATGTCGCCAGGACTAGGGAATGTGACGACATTCTCGGGTGGTTGGGCATGACTTCTTGGTTGAGGTTGAGGGTCGAGATACCTGAGGCTGAGGGGCGTCGGGTCCTAGAGGTATGAGACTCCTTGACTGTCGTCTCGAAGCTAGGGTTGTGGTTCGTTGGTTGAGGTGTCTTGTGGCATGATGGGGAGTTATGATACTCCTGCTATCGCTGTGAGCACTGAAGCTCGGGTGTCATCGAGTGCAGAGGTATGACACTCCCTCCTGAACACCGTGTGTGGAGGATGCCGTCGGGAGGCCTACGCTGTGGTGGCCAGTGCGGGTGGGACATGTGCCCCGTAGCTGGTGATGTCCTGAGAAACTGGACAGCCTTCCTGAGGAAGGGTTGGCTTTGTGAGGGTTCTTCAGTTGGGAGAATCGCTGGACGACGCGGCTCCTATACAGAGTGGCACGTCATGGCAGTGCAGACATCATTGGTTGCTCTTCAGTGGACTGTGTGTGGCAAGAGATTGGTTGCTTAGTGCCAGGCTTCCCGACTCACTATGTGTGGTTTTGGCCATTGAGGGCCTTTGCTTGTGGTTTTGGGCTAGTAGGGCCCTAGTTATGGTTTCGGCCAGTGTAGGCCTCGTTTGTGAAGTTTTGAGGAAATGGTTTGCAAAATGACTTTTAAAAGAAAAGTAATTATGATTTGCTTTCCACGATTTTCATGGGGTGCGTACTGGGTGACTCCTCCTATCACTCATGCGTTTTCCTTGTGGTTTTGGTTTGTAGGTGCAGACATGCAGTTGGTTTAGCGTAGTGCATATAGATCGGAGTCTCCTAGCCACACAAACAGGTTCCTGGTAGTTAGATACTTTCTTTTCGGCTTTAATTTTCTCGTAATTTAATTTATTTCAAATTATTGTGGAAAATGCTGGGCGTTACACCGGGTAACCAACGGTGTAGGTTGAGCCTAAGTATGTGAACCTGGGTGTTCGGGTAACCGATGGGACGTCAGAAAAAGACGTATCTCCATGCATATGAAATGAAATTGAGGCTAGTTGGCCAATGTGGTGTCCTCTCGCATGTGGAACTTCACCATGGCAATGCAGGAAGTTAGGGGAAATGGTGTCCTCACCTACTGCTTGTGTGCCCAATTACCTCTGATCAAGGTAACACCAATAAGAAAAGTTGAAATAAAATGTGTGGTTGTAGCTAGAATTTGACCTATGCATTGTCTTCAGGTTCTAGCATTAAATAAGGATTATATTTTAACCAGTTACCAGTCAATGTATGTGGTTTTGCTTTGAGCACTGTGAGGCCCTGTGTTTTAGGCTGGATCTAGTTGAGAATGTGGATTTCTCAAAATGCATAAAATGGGTTTAAAGATGCATGAATTAAAAAAGGGAATGTGAGCTTTTGAAAAAAGGCATGTTTTGGATAAAAATTCCACATATTTTGAAAAGGAAATGATGTTTTAAAATGAATTTCGAAAACCACGTTTTGTAATAATCTAGGTTCGTGTTTTCTGCTGTTTTGCTGTGGTTTTTAAGTTCAGTTAGTTATGCAATCTAGTCCCAGTGCCCGAGTAGTAGCCACTAGCCGCACATTATTCTTAGAGATGAGCCTTAGTTAGTTACAGTTATTAGATTTGTATTGTAATCATGTAATTACTTGTGATACTATGATTTAGGTAGCATACCTGGGTGAGGGGCATTACAACACCATATGCACAGAAGCTTTAGGCAAAGCCCAAATCTTGGCAAAATTATGATCATTCGATAGAAACATGTCAAATCCTAACTCATCCTTAATAGCATCTCCTTGACAAACATCAATCATAGGTTCCAGAATAACAACTATCTGAGGCTTATATTTAACTAGATATTTAAGCCTCCTATTCGTGGGGTAGTTCCCCACCCCTCTAGCATTCCATATTAGCTTCTTCATTAGAAAAAATAGCAAAGGAATTCTGACACATTGGAAATGATTTGCTTCTAGTAACTAGGCCTAAAGTGAAACACTTGATACCCTCTAATTCCATCATATCCTTGTTCCTCACTATTTATGTGATATCCACTCTCTTGCGTGGTTTACCCCTTCTATGTTTGGCTACTCCACAACCAACCACATCCCCATCTGAAAAAGTTCCTTCTTGGTGTCTTCCATCCTTTATAGTCATATAACCCTCCATAACCACAGCATCCTCTTGAACAAATAAACCCACATCCCCATACATCTCGGCTACACCCTCATCTGAGCCAACCACCACGCCAACCTCTAGATCATCATAAACCCCAGCACTATTAGATTTCTCTACCATCTCACCTTCCATGGCAATATCAATAACTAGAAGAGGATGGACTTCACTCGAAGAAGCTTCACCCACATCATCTTCCTGAAACATGGCCTTCAACATTTCTTGTATCTCTGGATCTTCATCCCATGAAAAAGATGGCTTAGCAACATGCTTGTTCATTGCCCCAATATCATTTGGCTGCAACATCTGACTAGTAGGCTTCCATATCCTATTAGGCTTCTTCTTCCTCACCTTATTTGTAATTATTACAACCTCCTCATTAGACTTTGGCTTCTCCTTATTCTAATGCATTACTCTATTATGACGTTGTTCAGGATTTCTTCCACATGCCATTGACAAGTTCCTCCTTTTTTGGTAAAACTTACAAAATGTAACACCCCTGCCCTGAAGGTGCTACCTCTCACCTATCTATTTTTGATTTATTTTTTTAGCACAATTAAACTAGGCTATGCTCACACATAACTTCTAAGCTTAAATAATAGAAATAAATTAAATTATAAACTCACCATAACCCTGATGTATGGCAGAGTAACTCCTCCTATGTACACTAGCTGAAACAACCTCCTGTCCTGCACCTACAGAAACACAAAACCAAAGCATACATAAGTGACCATTCACAAAAGTCACCCAACACACACCCCACTAATCATTCATCACACCATGTCGAAGAAATAGGCATACCCTACGCCACAACAACAATCATTGGCATTTCTCCTAAATGCCGACATCACAATAATGCATGCATCACTACCCAGCAAGCACAATCCTTTTAAAATCATGCTTTTCAAGTCATGTCTTGAAAGCATTCTTTTCCTTTCAAAATCATATTTTGCCTTTCCAAAAAACCACATCTTTTAATTCCTTTCAAACCATATTCATGTTTTCAAAACCTCATGCAATACTTGAAATGGCTACACCTGCCAAGTCAAGCTCACAACAGCACCCAAGGTGCCACACCACGCTAAGCACAGTTCCTCAACTCAAAACCATATGGGATCACAATCCCAAAACCTGCGCAATATCATTCTGGAAAACATAACGCCGCTCACGGGCACAAAACCAATCTGAATCACATCGCCACTCATGGTGAAACAACACAAAACACCTCGCCCCTCATGGGCGAGAACGCAGACAAATAGCCTTGCCTCTCAAGGGCAAAACCATGCTAAATAACTTCGCCACTCATGGACTGAAACAACACAAAACATCTCATCACTCATGGGTGGAAACCACACCAACAGTTAAGCCACTCACAGGCAAAACTGCTCAAAGTTGTGGTGCCACTCTTAGGCAAAAACCGAGCAAAATTGCATCGCCACTCATGGGCAAGACGAACCACAAATCCGAGTTCAAAACCAAACATATCATTCCATTCAATTCACTAGTGCCACCGTGATCATGGGTGACCAGGTCACAAGCAAACTACCAAAGCGCGACCAACAGTGCTTGCACTACCGTAGTGAAAGTCCCCATGTAGGGTAGACAACGCCTCGGTTAACAAGCCTCACTATGCCTTCTCACAGGCTACTCAAAAACACAGGGATGCATCTCCACACTACACCCCTACGGTGACCCAGTGTAACGCCCCGATCCCGGGCACGCTACCAAAACACAGCATCAAGCATATAATTACACTAATTACAGAAACATCAAATAACTGTAACTAAGGCTCACCTTCAGGATCACAATGTGCGGCTAGAAGCTCCAACCTCTACACCAGAACTCGGCTGCACGTGGCCTGCACCTTAAAACCAAATAAGCACGCGTGAGCAACATCTAAGTCACCCAATACGCGCCTCAAACATATAAACCACAAAATCTTGGTAAAACCGTAAAAGCTCATTTCTTTTATTCTTTTCAAAACTTGGTTTTATTTTGAAAATCCTCTTCTCTTTTATTGGAAATCATTTCGGAATTCAATCCCAAATCCATGCTCTTTTCAAAAGCCATGTTTCTTTTCTCAAAACATTTGGAAACTCATTCCAAAACCACATTCTCTTCCAAAAGCACACTTTTGCATTTTCTTTCAAAACCTTTGGACTTCATTTTCCAAAACTTATCCCTTTCCATACTTGGGATTTCTTCCCAAAATCACACTTTTCAAATTCACATTTTTGACCAGATCCAGCCTAAAACATAGTGCCTCATGGGCTCAAAACCAAATCATAAATACAGGTTGGCAACTGGTAAAAACACCATCATCAATTCATTTCAAGATTTTAGGACTATTTCATAAGTCCAATCCTGACCAAACCACATTTCTTTATTCATTTCCACTTTTCTTTACTGTTGTTACCTTGATCAGGGGTAACCAGTGCGCACAAGCAGTAGGTGAGGACATCCTTCTCCTACCTTCCTACACTACCGTAGTGAAATTCCCCGTGCGAGATGTCACCGCCCTGGCCAACCGGCGTCAATTTCATTTCTCATATGTGTACAGGGATACGTCTCTGTCTGACACCCCATCAGTGACTCGAACAACTAGGTCCAACGACCCAGGCTCAGCATACGCCGTCGGTGACCCAAACAACTAGGCTCAAAAACCTAGGCTCAACCTACACCGTCACGAGCTCGGTGACCCGAACAACTAGATACAACGTCCCAGGCTCAGCCTACACCATCTCAAGCTCGACAACCACATTATTAGTGCTCCATTTCAAAACTCTTTCAACTATCTTTTCAAACCATTTTCCATTTCATTCTTTTCATTGCAGAACTCTATTTCTTTGCAACACCGGACCCTCCACTAGGGGTCCCAACTCAAGCCATGAAAAACCATGCTTAAAATCATAAATTGGGTCTCATGCCCCAAACCACACAAAATCACCCTTTTCATTCATTTATGGGATTAAAACCCAAAATCATGCCCAAATCTATTTATTTGCGTTCCACCTTCCTCCATGTCATTACATGGGGAAAACATCATTAACATATATCCAACATACCATTAAAACCATTTATCCTTCATTTAAATTCACAATTTATGCATACCATGTTAAGGGCAAAAACGGCAAATCGAATCTCCAGATCAGTATACCGAAGATCCCTGGTTCGGTATATCGAATATTTTTGGTATACCAAAAACCGCTAAATCGGTCGACCGGGTGATTTCAATCTGCTGATATCAGGTATCTGGCTAGGATTTCGGCATACCGAATTCCCCGCAGACAGGACACACCTTTATTACGGGCGACAGAATTCCCCCCAAGTGGGAGTCCCGACCGGACCCCCCAAACACACATCAAAAATTACAAGTAAATCACGGGGTGTAGATCCTTGAGTCTACTTCAAAAACCCCCAATCCAATCATGATTTCACTAACCATACAATGAGATATAAATTCTAATAGGAAACATGCTCAGAGTTAAACTGTAAAACATTTAAGGCATTGTCTACCAAAAACTCACGAAATTCACACAATCTAGCATGATCCCTACACATTCACATCGTTAATCACATTTCCATCATTCATACTATTTTTCTTCCATTTTTCATGCATTTTCTATCATTATTCTTCAAGGAAGCAACAGCAAGAGAAGGGGGGAAATCACGTACCTCTCTGGCGGCCCACGCAACTCCAACGAGTTCACCCCACCCCGGCGTCGCCTCGGTGAAGCTCCGGTGAACCTCGTCCCCCAACGGAAGCACCCACACTCTGACCCTCCTCCTCCCAGCTCACGCGCCCCTGCTCTTTCTCTCCTCTTCCATTCATTTCTCGCCACGCTCTCCCTCTGCCCGCTCCTGCCTCCCTCACTTTAACTCCACCACCACTCGTTTGGCGCCAACCACCATTTCCATCACTGGTGGCACGGGTGTGGAAGAAGAAGACAGGAAAAGGGTGGAAAGGCATGGCTCGTGAGAGAAAGAAAAAAAGGAGAGAAAATGAGGAAAAGATAGGCATGCAAACCAAGGCGACTGTGCATCCTCAAACCGGACTCTACATTGGTCCCAAATCACAAGCTGGTGCACTGAAAGCAAACCACGAGCTCACACTTCCAAGAAACAATAGATTATCCATTAATAAACCATTTAAGCAAGATCACAATCAATTACATGGTTTACAATTAAAATGGATAATCAGGCCCAAATGTCACACCTAGACACCTAAGTTTCATATTCTTAGGCCCAGTGTGACATCTGGGCCTGATTATCCATTTTAATTATAAACATGTAATTAACTGTTGTATTGCTTAAATGGTTTATTAATGGATAATCTGTTGTTTTGGATGTGTGAGCTTGTGGTTGGCTTTCTATGCACCTAGTTCTGATTTGGGACCAATGTGGAGTCAGGTTTGAGGATGTACAGTCGCCTCGATTTGCGTGCCCAATCATTTCTCTTTTCATTCTTTCTTTTCTCCTTCTCGTACTCACGAGCTCACCACACACCCGTCTTCTTCCCCTTCACCCTACTCAGCCCGTGCCTCCACCATCCAGCGACTCGTGCTTCGCTGTCATCTCTAACGCGATGGGCGGCTGGCATAGTGCGGGAGGAGGAGGGGATAAGAGAGGCAGAGGCACGTGCAAGAGGGGAGCTGCGACGTAAGGAGGAAGAAGGAGAGGAAGAACAACGACGCGCAACCGAGGAGGTGGTGTGAGCCACTCGTGTGTTCCACCAGCAAAGGAGGCTTCGTCGGGGCGTGAGGAGGTTCGTCGGAGTGTGGAAGGGTCGCAGGACGGCTGAGCCAGGTACGCGACCCCTTTTCTTTCCTCCATTCAGCGTTTCATTAACAATGGGTTAATTACATGAAAATTGAGATAAATGTATGAACAATTGTGGAAAAATCATGAAATGAATGGGAATGCAGTATATAGCATGAGAATATAGATATCATGCGGTTAGGATTGATATTTTTGGGGAAAATTTAATTTTGGGGTTGAAGGCTATAGTAGCCGTTCTTGAGCCCCTTCCCCTTACGATTTTTGTATGAATTGTGTGGTGGATGGAATCAAGAATGGTTTGAGTGGTTTTGAAGTAGACTCAAGAGTCTACACCCCATGATTTATTGATAATTTATGATGGATGTTTGGGGCATCTGATCGAGACTCCCACCTTGGGCAATTTCCTCCATTCGGAACAGGGGAGGTGCCCTGGTTTCGGGCGATTCATCATGCCGAACAGGATTCGGCATAGCAAATCTCTGTCAGATTAGCCAGATACCTGATATCGGCAGACCGAAAACACCCGGTCTACCGATTCAGGGTTTTTGGTATACCTAAAATATTCGGTATACCGAACCAGGGATCTTTGGTATACCGATCTGGAGATTCGGTCTACCGTTTTGGCCCTAAACCTGGCATGCATAAATGTGGATTTAAATGAAGGATAAATGGTTTTAATGGTATGTTAAGTATGTGTTAATGTTGTTTCCCCTGTGTGATGACATGGAGGAATGTGGAACCCAAATAAATAGATTTGGGCGTGATTTTAGGTTTTAATCCCATTAATGAATGAAAAGGATGATTTTGTGTGGTTTTAGGCAAGAGACCCAATTTATGATTTTAAGCATGGTTTTCATGGCTTGAGTTGGGACCCCCAATGGAGGGTCAAGTGTTGCAAGGAGATAGAGTCCTGCAACGAAAAGAATGAAATGGAAAATGGTTTGAAAAGAAAGTTTAAAGAGTTTTGAAATGGAACACTAATAATGTGGTTGCCGAGCTTGAGATGGTGTAGGCTGAGCTTGGGTCTTTATACCTAGTTGTTCGGGTCACCGACGGAGTAGGGTGAGCATGGGTCGTTAGACCTAGTTGTTTGGGTCACTGAGCTCGTGACGATGTAGGTTGAGCCTAGGTTTTTGAGCCTAGTTGTTCAGGTCACCGACGGTGTAGGCTAAGTCTAGGTCATTGGACCTAGTTGTTCCGGTCACCGATGGGGCGTCAGACAAAGACGTATCCCCGTGCACATATAAGAAATGAATTGAGGCTGCGGATTGGCCAGGGCGGTGACATCCCGCATGGGGAATTTCACCGTGGTAGTGCAGGAAGGTAGGGGAAGGATGTCCTCACCTACTGCTTGTGCACCTGGTTACCCCTGATTAAGGTAACAATAGTAATGAAAAGTGGAAATGAATAAAGAAATGTCGTTTGGTCAGGATTAGACTTATGAAATAGTCCTAAAATCCTGAAATGAAATGAGGATGTTGTTTTTACCAGTTGCCAACCTATATTTATGATTTGGTTTTGAGCCCATGAGGCATTGTGTTTTAGGCTGGATCTGGTCATAAATGTGAATTCGAAAGTGTGATTCTTGGAAGAAATCCCAAGTATTGAAAAAGTTATGTTTTGGAAAATGAATTCCAAAAGGTTTTAAAGGAAAATGAAAAGGTGTGGTTTTGAAAGAAAAGGTGGTTTTGGAATGAGTTTCCAAATGTTTTTGAGAAAAGAAAGGAAACATGGCTTTTGAAAAAGCAAGGATTTGGGATTGAATTCCCAAAATGATTTTCCAATAAAAGAAACGACGACTTTAAAGAAGAAAACCAAGTTTTGAAAAATAAAAGAAATGAGTTTTTACGGTTTTGCCTAGATTTTGTGGTTTGTATGTTTGGGGCGCGTACTGGGTGACTTAGAGGTCACTCAAGCTTTCTTAGTTTGTTTTCAGGTGTAGACCGCGTTCAACCGAGTTCCGGTGCTTTAGTTGGAGCTTCTAGCCGCACGTTGTGATCCCGAAGGTGAGCCTTAGTTACAGTTATTTAATGTTTCTGTAATTGGTGTAATTATGCATGATAATATGTTTGGTAGCGTGCCCGAGAATGGGGCATTACAGAGTGCTATAAGAGCTAAGGTTACACCTAATGCACCTACTTGGTGATGTCCGGTCTAGTGGCTCCCTAGGACTGCATAATAGAGAGTCGTGCACCTGAATTTTTGGATTGTTGTATTTTGTGGTGCTGGCAAGAAGATGTCTTGTCGAGGCCGTAGTCGTGGCAAGACCCCCGTACTTGACTCCGAGACAAGAGAGGGTAGTGCTTGGAGGGGGATGAGATGAGAATTTGGCGAGATGATGCAGGGTTTCGCCCAGTCCTTTGGCAACAGTAGCAACGATGAGGCGAAGGGAGACCCGTGGATCAAGCAGTTCCGCCGGCTTGGCGATGGGTGCGGCACACCAGAGGAGTGTGAGGCTTGGTTCCTGGAGGTGGAAAAGATCCTTAAGGGGATCAAGTGTCCAGCATAGAAGTGGGTCCGGATCGCAGCATTTCAACTCAAGGGTGCTGCGGATCAGTGGTGGAGGACAGTGTGCCACACCAAATTTCCGAATACGGACCTGCTGATGATCTCTTGGGATGAGTTCCGAGAGGTATTCTATGAGTGGTTTTTTCCAGAGCATGAGAGGGATAAGCTGGACAGAGAATTCAGGAACCTGAAGCAGGGTAGCCTATTTGTGGCTGAGTATGAGACGTCCTTCCTTCGACTAGAGTAGTTCTCTCAGGCTGCAATTTCTGAGACGAACAGAGCCAAGAGTTTTGTGGAGGGACTAAACCCTGTGTTGAGATCTAGAGTTATTAGCTTCAGATGCCAGACTTTAGCAGAGGCTGTTGAGCTTACAAGCCGCTATGAGGTTGATCGTAGGCTATCTCAGGAGGAGTATCCCAAGAATGACAATGGGAGAAAGTCTGTCTCTCGACCGTCGGTGACGGGAGTGCCAAGTTTTGGGAGTTCTGGAAACTCTGGGAAGAAGCGGAAACAACAGCCTACATCTGGTAGAGAAGAGAGTATGGGTTTCAGCCATGCTAGGTCTAGCAGTGGCCCAAAGATGGGACCATGCCATATCTATGGCAAGATGGGGCATGTAGCGGCGTAATGTTGGCATAAGTAGAGGAATTTAGATAGCGTAGTCTGCTACAACTGTGGGAAGTCCGGGCATTACCAGAAGGACTGTCCCAGTCAGCGAAAGCCAGCAGGAGATGCGCCACGTCAGCCTACCAAGCGGAGAGTGTTCTCCATTGCTACCCTAGATGCTAGTCCATCTGGAGATGTGGTAGAAGGTGAGAACTAGCACGGTTGTATTTGATAAGTCCTGTCCTATAATAATAGATCCTATGTGTAATTGACTCAACTTCTTATTATGATTATGGTTATGGTGTGTTGATTATAGGATCTTTCCTTGTGGCTGGTCAAATGGCCCGAGTCTTGTTCGACTCTGGGAGTTCATTTTCTTTTGTCTCCGAGTTGTTTGCTTCTGAGATCGAGACTAGGCCAGCCAGGTTGGCATTCCACCTAGATGTGGTCACTCCCTTGGGAGAACACAGTCTAGCATGGAGATATTTGAGACCGGTTGATATTCAGCTGGGGGATAGGTGTTTTCAGGCTAGCTTGATCCTGATGGATATGCAGGATTATGATGTTATCCTAGGAATGGATTGGCTGGCACAGCATTCAGCTGTGATAGATTGTGTCAAGAGGAGAGTTCTGGCAAAGTGTCTAGGCCAATGCTGGTGTATGGTACAGGACACTGGACCAGGTGAGCCCAGGAAAGTGATATCTGCTCTCAAGGCCTATCATCATCTGATGAGAGGTAGTGTGGGTTATTTAGCCTGTGTGATAGCTTCTACATCGCCTATGGTCAAGATTCATGACTTGCCGGTGGTGAGGGAATATCCAATGTTTTTCTAGAGGAATTACCTGGAATGCCACTACACAGGGAAGTAGAGTTTGTGATTGATTTGGTGCCGAGATCAGGTCCTATTTCCAAGGCTCCGTACAGGATGGCACCTGCTGAGCTAAGGGAGCTCCGGAATCAGCTGCAAGAACTGATGAATAATGGATTCATTCCTCCTAGTGTTTCACCTTGGGGAGCACCAGTTCTGTTTGTGAAGAAGAAGGATGGTTCACTTCAGCTCTGTATAGATTACCAAATGTCGAACCAGATCACTGTTAAGAACAAGTATCCACTGCCCAGGATCGATGATTTGTTCAACCAGTTGCAGGGGGCATCGGTGTTTTCCAAGATAGACTTGAGATCTGGATATCATCAGTTGAGGATTAGTGAGCCAGATGTGTAGAATACAACCTTTCGCACTTGTTATGGACATTATGAGTTTTTGGTTATGCCATTCGGGTTGATGAATGCTCCGGCCGCTTTTATGGACCTGATGAATAGGGTGTTCCGGCCCTATTTGGACCAGTTTGTGGTTATTTTTGTGGATGATGTTTTGGTGTATTCTCCAGATGTTCAGACCCACCGGAGGCACTTGGGGATCGTACTGGAGATGCTATGGCAGCATTAGCTTTATGCCAAGTTCTCCAAGTGTGAGTTTTGACTGGAAGAGCTGTCTTTCCTTGGTCATATTATTTCAGGAGAAGGCATCAAAGTAGATCTAGCCAAAGTGGAAGCTGTGAGTAGTTGGGCTAGACCGAAGACAGTGATTGAGATCAGGAGTTTTCTCAGCCTGGCAGGATATTATAGGAGATTCATTCAGGATTTCTCTAAGATTGTTGCACCATTGACCAGGTTGACCAGGAAGGAAGTGCACTTTGCTTGGGATTGGTAGTGCAAGGAGAGCTTCAATGAGTTGAAGGCTCGTCTGGTATCGGCCCTAGTTTTGACTTTGCCCTCTTGGAGTAGCCGATTTACAGTCTACAGTGATGCTTGTGGGACTGGTTTAGGGTGTATGCTGATGCAACATGGTAGTGTGGTGGCATATGTCTCACGCCAGTTGAAAGATCATGAGAAGAATTATCCCACCCATGATTTAGAGATGGCAGCTATAGTGTTCGCCTCGAAAATTTGGAGGCATTATTTATATGGCGAATAGTTTGAGGTGTACATAGATCACAAGAGTCTGAAGTACATCTTTACTCAGAAGGATTTGAACCTACGACAGAGGCGCTGGATGGAGTATATTAAAGATTATGATTTTAGTTTGTCCTACCACCCAGGGAAGGCTAATGTAGTTGCAGATGATCTGAGCAGACGCACCCATGTTATGGCTAGTCTTATAATCCATGAATGGAAATTGTTAGAGGGACTAGTGGAGTGCAGGCCTTGGAGACAATCTCGGGGAACTGCCAGGGTAGTGCTGGCTCATTTGTTTGTTCGCCCGAGGATGGTCAAGGCGATTGTCACAGCTCAGCAATATGATTCTTTTGTGTTAGATATCTAGAGGAAGTTAGAAGCTGGTAATGCCCCCCAGTTTTTAGTAGGGGTAGACGGTGGGTTGAGGTATGATTTGAGATTATATGTAACTCAGATAGATAAAATTAGGAACAGTTTGCTGGATGAAGCCCACCGCTCTAGATACTCTATTCATCCAGGAAGCACCAAGATGTATAAAGACCTAAAGAGGAACTTCTTGTGGCCAGGGATGAAAAGAGAGATTGCTGAGTACACTACAACAAAATCGACGTTTAGCGAGGACAATGTTCCTCGCGAAGTCCTCGCAAATGCCTCGCAAACTCCTCGCTACGCAGTATAACGAGGACTTTGCGAGGACTAATTGTCCTCGTAGCTATGTACATCGTTAAATCAATATTGCGAGGATTTA
>JAMKQA010026128.1:0-15039 GCA_024699735.1 Posidonia australis
CCCCCCCCCCCCCCCCCCCCCCCCCCCCCCCCCCCCCCCCCCCCCCCCCCCCCCCCCCCCCCCCCCCCCCCCCCACTGAAAACCTCTCGGTTGAGTATTTTTATTTCGTTTTATGTTTGTAATTTGCCTCGTTAAATCACTTACTACACCCTTCTAATCTGCATTTTCAATTCATTGTCTTGCAAGGGAATGGTGAAGGAAAGAGGAGCTCATCTAGCACGGGCACCCTTTGGCAACGTGGGCGTTATCCTAAGGTAGTTGAACCTATAACCCAAAATGGAATCTTCCCAAGACGTCTCAAGGGTCGACGAAAGCAAACTGAGAGTGGCGATTGCAAGATTTCGACCAATGTGGAGGGAAGAAATCAGGATAAAATTCAAGGGATATAAGCGAGGTGGCCAAATGCATAAAAGCATGTAAAACCATCGTGCTCTGCCTTCCCTCCTCCGAGAGAGAGAAAATCCCGCATCCACAGTTTGGTGATCATGGTGGGATGACTAAAAGTGCCCCTGTACTAGGTGTGCATTCCTCCCTCTTTTCGTCATCTTTTTTCCTTGCATTTTCCCATCTCCTTCTTGCAAATTTCAAAATACGGTGAAATTCCTCGTAGTATTTTGAGGCATCGTAGTTCCTGTAGTGATTTAAGCTTTTCATTATGATAAAATTCCAACAATCACCTCTCCCTTCGCTTCTAATTTTTGTGAGTAGTAGTGATTGAATTAAAAATCACTATTTTTCTGAAAAATCTCTATCAATGAGTGTTAAAGGCCATTTTTTGGGCATTTAATATTGAACGGCTGCTTCTCAGCGTTCAATACTAAACGCCCCCATTTACAGCGTATTATGCTTTTGAACAGAGTTCTTATTGTTTTCAAAATTCCTCCTATTTTCTTTTGTCATAACTGGTCCAAAGATTGTGGTGTGAGGTGATCAACTTCTGCTATAGGGACTGGAACCACAAGTCCTTGGGTGCTTCGAAAATCCCAATAAAAATCGTGTTTTCTTTGTGCTTTGATTGGCCCATATTGGGAACTAGATTGATTGTGTCTTTTTTTAGGCTATACAAATAACTGCACAAGTTTTGAGCACCCCTATTGCAAGAGACTTGGGTGAAGTGTTTGCATTGTTACTTGCTTTTACAAAGGACACTATTCCTTCCCTTCACCATTCATAAAAGCAAGTTAGAACCTTAAGATAAGAATTGTATTCTCCCTCCCCCTTCTGTGGTTTATTGTGGTTCGAATTAATACGTGAGAAACCCGACTATTCCTAGGTATGCTAGTGTAACGATCCCCAAGTCGCTACCACTAAATCAAACTATAAATTTCCATTTTTACTCATTTTTATCTTTGTTATTAACCAACAGTTACACTAAAGATGTAGCTAAGGCTAAGTACTCTCAACAGTAAAATAAAACCACTAAACAATAGTAATAAAACTAAACTAACACTCACCTAGATCCCTGTTGTGTAGCGACGTGAATACTCCTATATGCACTAGTGACCAACAACTACTATCCTGCATCTGCCAAAACACATGCAAAACAACACACACGTGAGTGACTACTCAACGGTCACCTAGCACTCACCCCACGTACAACTTACCAACCTATGCCTAGGGCAGCCAAGCATAGGCATTACATTCAGATGTCGTCAAATTAAAAGGGCAATCTACTAACGCACAACACACAACTACTGGCATCCCTCTCGGTAGTCTACCACTACCCGATAGGCTACAAAATTACAAAACCGTGTCTTTAAAACCATTCTCTTCTTTTCCTTTTCAAAACCATGTGCTTGCACTTTTAAAACCTTTTTTGCATGCCCGAGAAGGCTACTCTCACCATCTCAAGCCCAAAACCACATCAAAGCACAACTACAGAGACTCTGCTATACACAACATGGTCTCCTCTGGACTCAAACACAACACCAAGCCACAAAGCCTCTACTCCCAAACCACGGAGCCACCTCTCCCAAAACACTGTGCCTCAGTAGGTGCCAAAGCCACGACCTCCAATAGGCCCAGAGCCTGATTTCCTAAAACAGGACTCCACACAAAATACCAACACAAGCAGAAACAGCGTGTCAAACTGCCCGGTGCCAAGAAAACAACACTAGCCACAAGTAGTGCACCAAGGAGCGACCACGACGTCTACACTGCCACGACGTGCCAGCCTATGCAAAAGCCGCATCGTCCCACGATTCTTCCACCAGGAGAACCCTCACAGGCCAACCCTCCTAGGAAGGTAGTCTTGTCTCTCAGGATGCTACCAACTGTGGGGGGCGCGATCCACTTACACTGGCCACAACAAGGTATGCCTCCTCACGGCGACCTCCACACGGTGCTCAGGAAGGAGTCTCATACCTCCACACCCGACAACACTCGAGTCTCAGTGTTCACAGCGACAACAAGAGTATTATACCATTGCGTCATGCCACGAAACAACTCAACCTGCGAACCACAACCCTAGTCTCGAAACGACAGTCGAGGAGTGTCATACCTCCAAGACCCGATGAACCTTAGCCTCAGGTATCTCGGCCCCAACACAAATAGAAAGCACCAGAAAATCTTTTCAAAACCATTTTCAGATCTGTACTTTCCTCTTTCCAAAACTCTTTTTCTGGAAAATCTTTTCAAAAACCATTAAATATCCTTTAAAACTCAAGAAACATTGTGCCCAACAGCGACATGGAAACCAAAGGTTGAGAAACAACAAACAAAACACAGCCTCGATAGCTCCCCTGTCAGGCCTAGGCAACGCACCTTGGGAGTGTCTATGTTCATGAGCACCATGCTCAACCCAGGACTGCAACCTAGGAAAATACCAACAAAAACGTCCTCTGTGTGTCAAACCGACCCAGAGGACACCATCGCAAAATAAACACAACCAAAACTCCACATTCTGATGCCCAAGTGTAAGAAACCTATTGGCTCGTATCCCTCGAAAGCACAGTCGGATCGGCTCAAACACCCAGAATAGTGCCATTGAATACTCCATTCAGTGCACCACACAAAAAACCACACGTGCCCTAGACCTAGGGATGCTATCATTATCCCTAACGTCTAGTCTAAACCATTTGGGGAAAGAACCTATTATTTCTAAATCATATTGTAGATACCTCGATTTTGCAGTCACTTGGCGGCAGACTCCTCTGGAAAGATGCTCTGGTTACGATTATCAAACCCAAAACCCTAACTCAACCTAAACCCACTTAGGCCCATGTAAGCCCATTTAGGTACACACAAGCCGACTCTGACCCAATCTAAGCCAATCAAAGCAAAAAACCCTAAAATAAAATCCAAATTAAAATGAAACTTACTTAAATTATTAAAACTCAATTTAACTAACCAAAAACTTTTGATTAAAACTAAAATCAAGTAAAAGCCATTTAAATCATTAAAAAATTCAAGATAATTAAGTAAAAACCCTAACCAAAACCAAAATCAACTAAAATCCATTTTAACCATTAAAAACTCAAGGTAATTAAGTAAAAACATTTAATCCAAACCAAAATCAAATAAAATCCATTTAAACCATTAAAAACTCAAGGTAATTAACTAAAAAACCCTAACCAAAACCTAAGTCAAGTAAAAAACCAATTTTTTGATTAAATCCTCAATTAAATCAAGTCTAAAATCAAAATTTGAATTAACCCTTAATTAATAAAATTCAAAACTTAAATCCATTTAAACCCATTAAACCCACCCTTAATTAAAATCCAAATTAAAAATGAGACTCATTTAAATTATTAAAACTCAAATTAATAAAGCTAAAACATTTAATCCAAACCAAAATCAATTAAAATCCACTTAAACCATTAAAAACCCAAGGTAATTAAGTAAAAACCCTTATCAAAACTTAAATCAAGTAAAAAAACCAAAATCTGAATTAAATCATTAATCAAATCAAGTAAAAAACCAATTAAATCCTTAATCAAATCAAGTAAAAACCAATTAAATCATTAATCAAATCAAGTCCAAAACTAATTAAATCAAAATTTGGATTAATCCTCGATTAATCAAATTTAAAATTTAAACCCAAAGTCTTAATCTATTTAAACCCATTAAACCTAAAACTAATCCATTTTAAAACTAAATTAAGCCACTTAATTAATCTAAGACACCAAGTAAAAGCCTTAATCAACATAAAATACTGAAACCCAAAACTCCTAATTAAAATCACAAAAACCTAATCCTAAATTAAATTACCAAAACAAAATCCTAAAATCTACCTAAACCCATTTAAATCCTTAAAACCTCAAAGCCCACCTCACACGGCCCAATCAAAAAGCCCACACCATTTCATTTAACTTCAATCAAGAACTTAGGGTTAGGCAAAAAATAATTCTGGTGATCATCTACTCCACATGCGATGACAGCCTTCGTGATCACCGACACTGATTCCTCTGTTAGCGTCAATCCAAGCCCAATCTCCGGCCGAGCCCTGATAGCCCCCTCTAGCTCACGCATTCATCCAACACTCCTCGTTTGCTGGGGATGGGGATCGACGATGCCGAAGGACTCCATCGACGTATAAAGGGAGCCACACCACTACTGACTGGAGGGGTGATCTTCTGAAATCCAAAGAGAGTCCCTATCGAAAAAGGGAACTCACAACCTCTTCCAATAATCCTTGGTGACCCTAGAACCCCCGTGCCTCCGTCACCAGAGCAACCATGTCCGGAGAACACCGCCGCCGGCAGGGGAGGGACAACCCAACCATCATCAAAGGTAATCCTTCCCCCATTTAGTTTTGAATGAGTTTCTTGCCAATTGTCTAGTCTATTTGTGTTTTCCGAGTGAGTTTCGGTGGGGTTATTCCCCCCTAAACGTCGTCCTTTCCTTCTCCGGTGGTGGGTTCACTACCTTCGGTGAGGCCCGTGGCCTCTTGAGCGGGTGAGGTCCCTAGCGCCTCTCCCCCATCTCCCTCCTCCTCCTTCCCGAGCCTCCGTCACTTAGGAGGGAATTCGCTGGCCTACCGTGGCCAGGGGAACACCACCGGCACAGAGCAGCCACCGGCCTCCATCGAGTAACCCACTGAGCGGGTAAGGATCTCCGGCCGTACCCAACCTGAACTACCATCTCTGGAAGTCTTCTCATGGCTTGCCGAAGACACCTAGGACTCTGCTTGATCGCCTCCGCCTCTACAACACCACCCCGAGCTCACCTGCACCCATCACCGGTGCTTGAGACAGGTGGAGCTCCTTAGCTAGCCCTCGTTTCACCCATGGCTTTTGAAAGCTTCCCCATGGTCCTACGATCCTTGCCCATACCACTCCGCCATTGGACCGCCGTAGCTTCCTTGTTGTCATCTTTCCCGTGGCCAATAGACCACCTCATTGGAGCTCAAGACGTGGGTAGCACCTTAGGCAGCCCCGACCATGCTCAACACCCCAGAGAGCCTCCTTGCACCTCCCTTCAACTTTTCTGATCCTCTCCTTTTACGATCCTTGCACCTGCCATGTTGCCGCCAGCGCCTCGTCGAACTTCTCACCAAAGACTGGAGCGCCGGTGATCTTCGAATGGCAGTAGATTATGATAGGTTCTTAAGTTTTTGATTGTTACACTTAGGTCCTTAGGTCATTATGTCTAGGTCTTGACTTTTTATGTTTGAACCCCTGTAGTTGTAACTAAAGTTTTGTTTCTTTTGTTTTATTGTAAAAATTGCATGTTGTCCCTTAAATATTTTCTTTTTTATGACCAGCACATTAAATATTTGTTTTATCACAACTAGACCCCTGAAATCATGTTTTCCTTGCAATTAAGTCCTGAACATTTTCATTTTGCCTCAAAAGTTTTAACAAACAAGAATTCCTTTGTGAAATTTACATCTAGAACCTTGAAGTAATTCATAATTACACTGAATTGTATAAAAACTTGTTTTTCATTGCATTTTGATCCTAGATTTTGCATGAAAACCCAGACTTCATCTAATATAGTTTCTGAGCATAGATAAATTACATCCAAGCCCCTTATTTAGCATTTAAGTCATTGATTTATGCATGTTTGTAAATTGATCATGAATAAGGTATTTATTTAAGTCCATATACTTGCACTTTTCACATTTATTGATCATGCATGTTTGTAAATTATCACATGATTAAGGTATTTATGACAAAATCATGTTTTCAATCTAAAATGGCCTTTGATTTTGTATTTTGATCACATTTGCACATACATGTAAATTCTGCACATTTAGTCCAGAACTTTCATGAAATTACTAGAATGCAAATTTCACACTTCAATGCCACATTTTTCTGTTAATTCATGGTCTGAACTTTCGCATGAAAGTTTTTGAACAGTTTTCAATCATGATTTCCATCTTTTTGTGGATTTTGCACTTTGGTCCATAAATTTCTTTAAATTGCAATATGTGATTTTTTCAGCATCCATTTCTCATCAAAATGTATTTTCATTGTAATTCATATGATACTTTTCTGTTCTCTAACTTTGGTGAAGTTTTCCAAGTGGATTTGCTATTTCTTTTGTGAAGTTTGCACTTTAGCCCTCACACTTGTGATTTTCCATGTTTACATCAATTTCTTGCATTCAAAATCTTGTTTTCATCATGTTATCTTGTAAATGATATTTTCCTGACATTTTGCATACATAACTCACACATTAGACCATGTATTATGCATCTGTACACATTTATCACATTTAGCCATGTCAAATTACATAGTTGCCCCCATGACATCCATTCATGCACATGCATGTTATTTTTGCATTAAATCATGCACATTTTCTTGTGTGAATAATTCTGTAGCATTTTTCATACATTTAAATGCATTTACGTGCACATTTATCCACATGCTTATCATTTCATGCCATTTTCAATAAAGCTTTCCTTCCATATGGTTTTTCACGGATTTCTCTTTGGTCTACTCTGGATTCTTTTGCTTGACACCGGTTTGATTTCCCTCACTCCGCATTTATGGTTTTTCTGATTTGATTTAGATTTCCATCGCCTGAGGGCATACATTAACCAACTTAAATGCCTACATTGACCCAATTGTGGATTACTTTCCCTATTTTGATTTTCATTACATTTTCCATAATTCTGATGACTTGAGTAGATACCACTTTTGATTATCTAGATATTTGCATAGTTTCTCTGACCATTTTCCTCAAAAATATTGTCATTTCATGTGATTTTCTTTGTCAATTCATGTGTTGTTTTTCTATCATTCTATGTCAATTTCTTCGCTTTTTTTGCATACAGTTTGCACATCCATCTTGTCACGATCTTGTATTCGCCTTAATATGATTTCGAGCACAATTTAGGTTTAGCAAGCATACATCTGCATCTAGCCTCTTAGCAAGCAAATCATACTAGAAAAACTAAGTTTTTCGGGCACATGGGGGTGCCTAACTCCTTCCCCATGCGTAACAAGGATCCTTATCCTTTCTTTGGCCCTCAATGGCTAAGTGTTGCATCCATTCGGCATGGCGCATACGCGCATTCATTTGCATTCATTAGCATCATTTTCATGCGTTCTTATGCATCTTGGTTTTCCTCGTCTTTCCATCAGAAGACTAGGTGGCGACTCCATTTTCCTTATCCTTCTTTGGTGTTTCTAAGTCGAGTTCCCTTCCTCGGATTCACCATTTTTGTCGTGACCACATCGGGATTCTTCGTGTGTTTCCACGCACCGAGGAGTCATGCAGGGTTCCACTAGCATGGTCATAGTAACTAGCGACTCCGTTGGGGATGGCAGATTCTGGCTTTCATGTTAGTTGCTTTTCGCTTGCTTATCTTGTGTTTCTGAGGTCTTTACTTCATTCTTGCTTGCTTGCTACCTTGTTTTTGCTTGTTTGCCTCCTTTAGCATGTCTTTTGTACTTTCTTTTTCACATTTGCTTTGTCACCGCACTCACATGTCATATGACTTGACTCTTGATTTGATCGATGCTTTCTATTCACAATCATGATGCCACGACACCATCACATGCCATGATCATGCCTTCCGCTTGTTGTTTGCTTGCTTGTTTGCCTTACTTGTGTGTTTTCTTCCCCTTTCACATTTGACATGACTAGGAGAGTAGAGGCACATTTTCTTTCCCCTTCTGGTTTAAAAATAAAACACACAAACTTAGAGAAACAATTAATAAGGCAAAACTAGAGACCCATTCAAATTTTTTTCCCCTCTGGTTAATAAAACGCAAGTAAAAGACACAAAAGCATATTGAATGATTGATCATATAGGGCATGCATCTTCTCCTCTGAGTATACCTATAGTTTGCGAAGGACAATCTTGGTAGCCCATTCTATAGCTTTGGCGTTGGGTGTGTTACTAGTTTGTTCCCACTTATTTGGGATTGTGTCGATGTTAGTAGAGGGTACAACTCCATGCTACTGTAGGAGACGAGGCCACCAATGCACCACTCGTTCACTGCCTACGCTTTGGCTAGGATTTAGAACGAGAATCTTACTTTTCTAACTAGAGTCAAAACCTAAACCCATGAGTGTGTCCTTTGTGGTCAACCCCAGGCAGGACATGCATGATGAGAGAGTGCGTATAAGGAGCATTCATGTGCATGTTTGCCATTCGTGCCACCCTAATAACATTGCATATGTGTCTTGTTTTACTCACATCAGGTTTCCCTGATTCCTGTTTCTCTTGTCCAAGTTAGTGTGCGAGTTCCTCTGTCAGAGCTCGAGAGTCCCTATTCTCTATTTCCTTTTTGGTGATAGATCTTGTTCATCCTCTCCCAAGCTACTCGTCGCCGTCGACGATAGCTCGTCCTGGGACCCATCCTTTGCCCTATCACTGTAGTCTTGTTCTGACTCGCTTCTGTTCCGCCATGGCCCAGCATCTTGGTGAACCTTTGACTTCTGCTACTCCGGAGGTGATTGCCTCCCCGGTCCCTCCTTTGACACAGACCTCTTCCACCTCTATCACTCTTCCCAATAGCCATTTCTTGGTGATCGGGAATCCCTTAGGTACTAGAAACTGGCAAGCTCATTCGACTGTAGAGCCGATCATCGAGGTCGTCGCTGTGACGGCTGCGTGCATTCTGGAGACCTCGCCACTGTATTATCCCCTTGTTGGATCTGTTACTTTTGGCACCTAGCCATCTGCAGTGACTTCTTTGATAGGATCTCTCTTTACTGGACAGTCTGGAGTCCAACCACCACTTGGATCCTCTATGCTTTTGACCTCGACCTCCGATGCTGCTACTGATGGGTCCCATGTCCTCCATGCGCAGCAGCTTCTTGAGCTTGCTCAAAAACTTCTGGGCATGGGTTTCTGTATCGTTCCAGCTCCTGTTGCTCTCCTGCAGTTCCAGAGGTCCCTCTATTGCCTTCCCTTTTCATATCATGTTGCACCCACTACACCGCCTCCTCGATGATCGTCCTAGCACCTTGTGACCTCGATGATGGCAAGATCGACTTCGCTTGCAGCACCCCCACTAGTCACTGCACAACGTGCCTCCTATGCACTTGGTGGCTAGCCTCTAGGCATGGCAAGGGAGCAACACCCTCAGGGCTCATTTCTCGGATCTGTCTTGGGACTGTAGCTGCACCCCGCTCACACTACACCCCACCTAGTTCATCATACATCTCCCTCTCTCTCCTGGCATCAAAACCAGGTTTCTGCATATACCCGACAACAATTTACACTAGCACATGGGTACACCGGCCATTGTGCACTAACACCAGCTGACGCTATGGTGGATCCGGAGGAGCACCTCGGTGCGACCCTTACGGCGTAAGCAGGACACGCCCTAGCTACACCACTCTCAACAACAGTGACCTTGGATGCCTTCCACGCTAGGGTGGGTGATCTCGAAAAAGCACTTCGACAAGTGTGGGGAGGAGATTGCCAGTCTTACAAATTCTGGGACCTCTGCTACTTCCAGAGGCTACCTTCCCATCGAACTTCCAAGTCCCAGATTTTGATAAATACAATGGTAAAGGCTACCCTATTTCACATTTAAGGGCGTACTGCAGAGATCTCGCGTAGCTTTAGGTTGACGAGAGGTTGTTAATCCAACTCTTCTAGAAAAGTTTGACCGGTCCTGCACTGAAGTGGTTCACCTCTTTGGATATGACCCAAATAAAGACTTGGAATGACCTCAACCAGGCGTTCCTGGAATAGTACTCCTTCAATCTTGACTTGGTCCCTAAGCACGAGGACCTTGTTGCCACCAAGTAGAAGCCCCACGAGCCATTTGGGGAGTATGTTGGGCGTTGGCGTGCTCTTGCTTCACAAGTTTGAGATAGGCCCTCTGACGAGGAAGCTATCGAGATGGTTATTCGTGGAGCATAGCCAGCTACCAAGGCCTTGCTTAGCATACAACCTTTCACCACATTTGCATCACTGATCCGAGCTAGTGCTTGTGTGGAAAGCTCACTGCATAGTAGAAGTTTCCCTACGCTCACTACGTTGGCCAAACAGGCTGCGTCCCTAGCTTCCATCTCTAGTGCAAGTGGCTGCAGCATCAACAATGGCACAAAACGTAACTCCAATAAGAGGAAAGATCCTCCCCGAAACGCCATTGCATACATTGGATCCCCTGTAATGCCTGTTGACATGGGATGCCTAGCTCCACAGCAATTAGTCTATGCACCCACACACAGAGCACCACACACCTCCCACATCACCACCACCGTCGAGTCAATATATCCTGTCGTGTCGGCAAGGCAAGGATCGTACCAGGGACAAGCATGACCACACCGCCTAGAGCGCCATTTCACGCCTTTGGTTAAGCCCTTAAGCGTCGTCCTCCCGAAGGTACAGTCAATCTTGAGGTTTTCGGAGGTCCACCCACCGTCGCATCCATTGCTGGCATGGTACAAAGCAGACCTATTCTGCAACTTCCATCGCATTACGGGGCATGTGACGAATAGTTATTTCTTGCTTTGAAATAACATTCAGGACTTGATTGACTGCAAGGTCATTGTCATCCACACCTAGCAAGTAGAGTCTGCACCTGCACCGGCACAAGCATCTGCTTTCGTCCTGGTTTCCCTTAGCATTGTTAGCCAACCTCTCCATGAGCATAGTCGTTCGGGTGTGCCGAGGACCTCTGGGATCTACGCCCTCTTTCTTGCCCAATCCAACATTACCACGCTGGACCCCACAAATTTGATTCATGATTCTTCTACTCTGTTCTCACTATCCTTGTACCACTCCTTCCTCGAGGGTTTAAGCTCCATAGTGAACATGATCCAACTCACCGCCAGACCAGTGTATCCAGCAATCCCGTTAGTGCAACCACCGTCACTTGCTACACCAATAACCCTACTAGCACAATCACCCTCACCAACCACACAAGTGACCCTACTAGTACAACCCCTTCCATCTATAGCACCAGTCACCTTGCTAGTCCATCCCACTATGTAGTCTCCCCAGCTTGTATCCCTACTAGTTATACCAGCAACAAACCTACCCCTTGCTAGCCTAGAGTTGGTCGTCAGGACACCTGTGGTTAATTTGACCCAAGTCACTCATTGCGTGCCCTATGACTTTGCCATAGAGATGTGTGTGGAGGTCACGCGTTCGAGGTGGGTGTATAGGCCCTTAGCTCCTGTGCCTATGCTAACCCGACCTACTGTAGCTCCACCACAGCCAAAAAGCCAACCAGTAAAGCCTACCACCGAAGAAACCTTAGCCAATCTCTCTTCCACCACAACCAAACCCGTGGCCAACATCACTGCTCAACTTAAGAAGGTTAAGGCCGATTTTTCAAACAGGGACATGATCCACACTTCAACTGAGCACTGAGTGGCCTTCCTCCAGGTTTTCCAGGCTACCTATTTAGCCCCCACCATAGAGCCTACAGCCCTGGAAACCATGGTAGGTATGATTGCCACACCCTAGGTCATCTCCTTCACTTCCCAGGAATTACCTTCAGCAAGGACCAATCATAACCAGCCCTTGTTCGTAATGGTACAGTTTAAGAACTTTCGCATCCCCCTCACTCTGGTCGATAATGGTGTAGGCGTGAACATTTGCCCCTTACGCACAGCAAGCATGCTTAGATTCAAGGTCGAGGATATTGTACCAGTGGTGAAGGGAATGACGTCATTCGACAACACACGCTACGACGCATTGGGCTTGTTAGTAACCCCCCTTGTCATTGGCCCAGCTGAGTATGACGTCGAATTCTACATTGTGGACCTTGAACCCTTGTTCAATCTCCTGCTTGGGTGCCCTTGGCTCCACAAGCATCTAGTCATCCCATTGACTCTTCATCGCATGATCAAGTTTAGCTGGGGTGATAACATCGTTACCGTCATGGCTGAAAACTTTGAAAAGGAGAACGTCGATGCTATTTCAACCCTATGCCACCAGACTGTCCGCTTTGATCCCAAGCCTTCAGATGTTCTATTCCAGGTTAATCGGTTTGAGCCGATTAACTTCATCTCTGAATTTGAGCATGGTAGCTACCCACCTTTCCATAGCAACCCCTCCAGGATGGTTGAGAATCTACGTCTCCGTTGGAGATATGAAAAAGGGACGCCTCTCGAGAAGTACCGTCAGGGGATCGCTAAGCCTGTTGCTGCCGAGGAGCGGAGAGAGTGAGAAGGACTTGGTTACAAACAGTTGCATCAAGAGAAGCAATCCCGACACTTGCAGAAATCAAGGCAGAACTGTCCTCCTGCCTTCATTCACTTTGCTAGTGTAGGGAGTCTCAGTCCAGGTCACAATCCAGACATGGTTGTGCTACAACAAGACACTTCATCGAGGCACAAATGGACGAGATGCTCCAAGACTTGGAAGTTCTATTTCAAGAGCAACTTGCCATGTTGGCAGAAACCACCATAGAGGAAGTGAGGCACTGGAAAGGCAAGGCTGCAATGATGGAAGCATCCCCATCCTCACCGCATGAGACTCAGGACTATTCAGCTATTATGGTCTTGAAAGATGAAGAAGAGCTAGCTACTCTTGACTAGACGAGTTAATCACTCAGCAGTCTGGAGGCGGGTCTAAATGGTATCAACAACTTAAACCTCACCTTTAGTAGGGTGGGGACTAAAAAAAAAGTCCTTGAGCTAAGTTCAGGGAAGAACACAGGCGGCATCACCCTAATCAGTCAGTAGTGGGACAGCCACCAATCAGTAGTATCCCTTGTAAATAGCAAAGAAAACCCTAAAAAATCAACAATGATTGAAGAAGTAACATCAGAGGAGCAAGAAGAACTCGACCTGAGTGAGGATACAGAACATGATGACATAGATATCGTCCACCGCCAGTACAACAATACGAGAGTCAGCGTAACTCTCCTCCCACACTGAACGGGTCAAGCATCAGAGCAGATTTGCACCTTCGATACAATGGACCCTAATTTTCTGAAGGTCATTTTGTCAAAGCTTGTGGCATATGAGGAGCAAGATAGCACTAGTGCACATGAAGATGATGACGCGTTGATAGAATTCCCACACCATGATGATGACCCAAAAAACTCGAATCTCCATGTGGAAGAAGAGACCGAGCTAGTAAACATCGGAACCACTGACGATGTCAAGGAATTGCGCATCAGTGCTAAACTCACCCCGCAGGTTAAGGTAGTATTCCTCGTCCTCCTCAAAGAATACATAGATGTCTTCACTTAGAGTTATAGTGTCATGGTCGGCCTAGACGTAGAAGTAGCAGTACACACTCTACCATTGAAGCCAGATGTCAAGCCTGTCAAATAGAAGCTCAGAAGATGGCGACCCCAGTGGCTTCTCAAGCTTTAGGAGGAGATCATGAAGCAGCATAAAGTTGACTTCCTCAAGGTCGTCCTCTACCCAGAATGGCTTGCAAACGTTGTCCCAATGCCGAAGAAAGGCAGACGAGTTCACATGTGCATTGATTATAGAGACCTCAACTAGGTGAGCCCCAAGGATGACTTTCCGCTACCAACATTGATGTTGTTGTAGACAATACAGTCGGCCTTAAGATGTTATCACTTATGGATGGATTCTCAGGCTACAATTAGATCAGAATGACAGAAGAAGATATGAAGAAGACATCATTCATTACCCCATGGGGAGTCTTCCGCTACAAGGTGATGCCATTTGGGCTCAAGAATGTAGGGACTACGTATCAGAGAGCTATGACAATACTATTCTATGACCTCATGCACTAAGAAGTCAAAGTCTATGTTGACGATATGATAGCTATGTCCAAAGAGCCCGAAGATCATCTAGCCTACCTGAGGAAGTTGTTCAACTGTCTACACAAGTACAAGCTCCACCTCAACCCTAGTAAATGTGCCTTCGAGGTTTCATCCAGCAAGCTTCTTGGTTACATCATCGGCCAGAGGGTGAATCGAGGTTGATCTGACTAAAGCTCGGGCCATAATTGGCATGCCTCCCCCCACTACAGAGAAAGAAGTCAGGGGACTGCTGGGTCGCCTACAATATATCAGTCGATTCATTGCTTAACTTACACCAATTTGCGAATCGATCTTCATGCTCTTGAGGAAGAATGCATAGATTAGTTGGAGCAAGGAGTGTCAGGTAGCTTTTGACAAGATCAAGCAGTTATTGGCCAAACCTTCTGTTTTGGTCCCCCTAATGCCAGGGCGGACCATACTCCTCTATTTATCAGTAGCCCAGCATTCCATAGGAGCAGTATTGGGCCAACATGATGAATCTGGTTGCAAGGAGAGGACGATATATTATCTAAGCAAGAAGTTTAATGATTGCGAGGCTAAGTATACTACTATTGAAAAAGACAGTTCGTCTCTCGTCTAGGCAGCCCAATGCCTAAGGCATTATATGATGACGTACCTCATCATGCTTCTTTGTCACCATGACCCTATGAAGTATTTATTCCAGAAGCCAACGCTAGTAGGGCGATGTGTCAAGTGGTAGGTATTGTTGTCTCAATACGACATCACCTTCGTCACACAGAAATCCATAAAAGGACAAGTAGTGGCAGACCATCTAGCTAAGCACATTCCATGCATGCATGCCAAATCTGGGGCCAAATGGGTGCTCCTAGTGCGATTAAAACCTCTAGGGGCTAAAATGCAATTTACCCACTAATGCGTGCAATGTATGCGAAAACAGCACATGTCAGGGTAAAAAGGAAGGAAAATA
>JAMKQA010026129.1:0-17681 GCA_024699735.1 Posidonia australis
AGAATTAAAAGGAAAAGTGAGAAGGCCTACCTTGTCCTAGATGTTCCTTCAAAGAAGACCCAAGATAATAAGCTCCTTGATGCTTTGGAAGGGCTGAGAATATCTCTGAATGCAAGAAGAAAGCTAAGAGCTCAAAGGGACAGCTGCAGGCAATTGTGTGTCTTGAACTTTCTAATCTCTCAAATGGCTACCTATAGGTGTCTATTTATAGGAAACTCTCAAGGGTAACTTGTGGAATGCAAGGGGCCTCGTAGACGAAAAGCTTGGAAGATTCCATGGCATTTTCGTTGCTGGAGGTAACAGCCATGGGAGGTGGAAAGCTAGCAGCCAACAGCCAGAAAAGTGGCTGTGCGCCTGGGATGTGAGCCTGCTATGTGCGCCTGCTATGTGCGCCACCTATGTGTGCCAGGTAGGTGTGCTAGCTAGGTGTGTCAGGGAGGTGTGCTAGCTAGGTGTGCCAGATAAGTGTGCTAGCTAGATGTGCCAGTTAAGTGTGCTAGCTAGGTGTGCCAGTTAAGTGCTCTCCCCTACTTGTCTGGATTTCTAATTGGGCTGCGGGCCTATTGCAAGCTTAGGGTTGGTCTGGCTAATGGGATTCAAGGGTCAACCACATCCAAAGCATCATCTGGAAAATTATCAATGAGTCACCTCAAAATCGAGGTGTCTACAGGTGGCCGACTACTCGTCGGATAATTGCTTGACACTTAGGGACGCTGTCCAGGATTTGATTGACCGGAGGGTCATAGTGATTAATACCCAGGCAGCCGACCCAGCACCCACACCAATGGCCGCCCCAGCACAGCCAGCACACCCCAGCATAGTTTGTCAACCCTTGCCACAACATTCATCTCCGGGAGCACCAGGTTCCTCGAGAGTCAATTTTGTTTCTTCTTCTTCTTCCCCTTCTGAGTCTGTCTCTTCCACTATCCACTCAACCGACTTGATTCATGACGAGTCGTCCCCTTTTCCCCGCCAATTGTATCGTTCTTTCCTTGGCAATTACAAGGAATCTATTTTGATGATCTGTCCGGTTGTTGAGTCGGAGTATCCTGAGGCGCCGCCTGTTGAGTATACCCAGCCACCAGCCCCAATCTATTTATCTGCCTGGCCCCAATCTAGGCCAAGTCAGCCAGCACATCCTCAGGCCCATCAGTACCCTTACTAATACTCCCAGCATCCTCAGGTTTATCCTCCTACTCACCTTTATTCTTTAAACACCCCTGTACAGTTAGCAGCCCGCCCCCCCGGTTATTGTTACTCTGACCCATGAAACGCATCGTGTTCCTTACAATTATGCCACAGGAATGTGTGCAGAAGTGACACGATCAGGCAGAGTATACAAACCCCCAACAGCTAGGCCTAATCCCCCAATTGTGACTCCTAACCAATTGCAAGCCCAGCCATCTAGGTCACTAGCACCTGTAGAAGCAGCCCTTGTCTGGCTCCAAGCACATTCTCCTCAACTGCCTATGTCTAGAGTAGCACCACCCAATCCTACCACTAGCGGCCAACCTTCAGCTGACATCACTGCCCAGCTTAAGATGGTTAAAGCTGATATTTCCATCTGGGACCTAATCCATACATCGACTGAGCATAAAGAAGCCTTCCTCAGAGTTTTTCAGGCAGCCCGTGTATCCCATACTATAGAACCTGCTAACCTAGAAAACATGGTAGGAATGATAGTGGCGCCTCAGGTTATCTCCTTCTCTAGCCTAGAGTTACCTCCTTCCGACACTAATCATAATTCCCCCTTGTTCATCACGGTGCAGTATCGAAGCTTCTGCATCCCCCTCACATTGGTGGACAATGGAGCAGGCTTAAATGTCTGCCCCTTGCGCACAGCAAGTGCAATCGGATTCAAGTCCGAGGACATTACATTGGCTGTGAAAGGGATGACAGCGTTCGATAATACGCATCATGATGCGCTTGGAGTGCTGATCATTCCCCTGACTATAGGCCATGCTCGCTTCGATGTAGAATTCTACGTCGTCGACATCGAGGCCTCTTTCAATCTTTTGCTTGGACGCCATTGACTTCACAAGCATCAAATCATTCCTTCAACCCTCCGTCGTATGATCAAGTTCTGCTGGGATGACAATATCGTTGTTGTCCTAGCAGAAGATATGGAGAAAGTTGAATCTGTCTCTGCCATCGCCACCCAAACCATCCACTTCGAGCCTAAACCTTCTGATGTCCTCTATCGGGTTAACCGATTTGAGCTCATTAATTTCATTCCACCCTCAGAGCTTGTCGGCCATTTGGCCACTTCTGGCAACCCCCATTTGATGGTTGACAATTTGTGTCGCAAATAGGGATACGAGAAAGGATCACCTCTGGGGCATTACGACCAAGGAATCGCTGAGCCGATCAAGGCCGAAGAATGGATTGAGTGAGATGGTTTGGGTTATGAGCGGTGCTGCCAGAGGAAGAGATCGCAACGCCATGGTAAGTCTTCCAAGATGATTATTCCACGGAATTTAGCCAACTTTATTAGTGTAGGCATTATGGATTTGAACCACAGTTCATATGCAGTGTCAGCGCCATCAGCTTGGGTCTGTCTAGAGGATTCATATCAGGACAGCGGCCAGCTAAAGACAGAGCAGCAGGATACAGAGCAGGAGATCATACAGAACAGTGGTCAGAAAGAGCAGTTAGCAGTCCAGATAGTGGTCCAAGAAACAGACTCAAATGATGACATTGGGGATCTGGACCTCTGATTCCAGGAGTAGCTGGATGTGCTTGCAAAAGACCTAGCAAAGCATGACCGCATAAGGAAGGGCAAAGCAGTTGCCACATCAACACCAGCAGAAGCACTAGTACCACCCCAGGGCCAGGTTTCAGTTATGGTCCTGCACGAGATAGACAGAAGGGATGCTAGACCAATGGAGTTAATATCCTGTAAGCCGGGAGGCGGGTCTAGCTGGTATTGGCAGTATAAGCCTCACCTGGAGGGTGAGGATCAAAACCTTGAATCAAGCACGAGTAGGATAGGCGGCAGCAGTCTCACCAACCTACAGCAGAGCAGCCGTCAGCAAGTAGAATTTTGTATAGCTAACAGAAAGAAAGAAAATACCAAAAAAAAATCAAAATATCAGAATCCAAAAACAAAAATAAGGAGGCATCAGCATTAGAGGCAGGTACTCCCAGCTCCCTAGATCATCTATACAGGGAAACCAAAGAAGTAGCACAATGCCGATACAAAAACACGAAAGTCACTGTGTCAGTCATTAAGCGCCATCAAGGCGCGGTATCAGAAGAGGTCTTCTCAGTTGACATAATAGATCCGGCATTTGAGAAAGAAATCCTGTCAGAGCTAATCGCCTATGAAGAAGAGGATGAGGTCCATGGAGCGGATAATGATGATGAGCCATCACGAATCCCATTCTTTGATAATGACCCAGAAGGCCCAAACCTCCATGTAGAAGAGGAGACGAAGCTTATCAATATTGGCACAGCGGAAGATATTAAAGAAACACGCATCGGTGCCAGTTTATCACCACAAGCAAAGGCAGAGTTTATGGCTTTTCTGAAAGAATATGTAGATGTCTTTGCATGGAGCTATGATGACATGGTGGGACTAGACATTGAAGTGCTAGTTCATACATTACCACTAATACCAAATTCAAAGCCAGTCAAGCAGAAGCTTCGGAGATGGTGACCCCAGTGGCTCTTGAAGCTCAAAGAAGAAATCATGAAACAGCACAAAGTCAACTTCCTTAAGGTCGTGCTGTATCCTGAATGGCTCGCCAACGTGGTGCCTGTGCCGAAAAAAGATGGACGGGTTCGCATGTGCATCGATTATCGAGATCTCAACAAAGCGAGTCCCAAAGATGATTTCCCGCTCCCCCACATATATATTCTAGTAGACAACACTGCAGGGCATAAGATGTTGTCATTTATGGACGGGTTTTCCAGATACAACCAGATCAGAATGACCGAAGAAGATATGGAGAAGACATCTTTCATCACTCCATGGGGATTCTTCTGTTACAGAATGATGCCATTCGGGTTGAAGAATGCAGGTGCAACATACCAAAGGGCCATGACAGCTTTATTCCACGATCTTATGCATCAGGAGGTTGAAGTGTACGTGGATGACATGATTGCCAAATCTAAAGAGCCTGAGGACCATCTCTCCTACTTGAGAAGGTTGTTTGAGCGCCTGCGGAAGTATAAGCTCCGCCTGAACCCCAACAAATGTGTATTTGGGGTATCCTCTGGAAAGCTACTGGGTTATATCATCAGTCAGAAAGGAATTGAAGTGGACCCCCACAAAGCCAGGGCTATTGTTGACATGCCTCCTTTGACCATCGAGAAAGAGATTCGTGGTTTATTAGGTCGGCTACAATATATCAGCAGGTTCATCGCACAGCTTACGCCTATATGTGAACCCATATTCAAGCTACTGAGGAAGAACGCCTAGACTTGCTGGAATGATGAATGTCAAGCGGCCTTTGATAAAATCAAGCAGCTTCTAATGAAACCCCTAGTTTTAGTTCCCCCTACGTCGGGGCGCCCTCTGCTGTTATATTTCTCTACAACACAACATTCAATGGGCGCAGTCCTGGGTTAGCACGATGAATTCGGGCATAAAGAGAAGGCTATCTACTACCTCAGCAAAAAGTTCAATGACTGCGATGTTAAATACAGCCCAATAGAGAAAGTCTGCTTATCTCTGGTGTGGGCCACCCAGCGCCACCGACATTATATGATGGCATATCCAGTATTGTTATTATGTCAGCATCACCCTATCAAATATCTGTTCCAGAAGCCAGCCTTGGTGGGCGGATGTGTTAAATGGCAGGTGATGTTATCCCAATATGATATCACCTTTGTCACACAAAAGTCCATGAAGGGACAAGCAATGGCGGATCAGTTGGCCGACCTACCCTTGCCAGAATATCAGCCGTTGCAGACCCAGTTCCCAGATGAAGATATATTGTTTGCAATGGGCGAGGAGGAACTAGAAGAACCTCAGAATGAGCATCAGTGGTGTCTGTACTTCGATGGTGTAGTCAATAAACAAGGAAGAGGCATCAGTGCAGTTCTAGCAACGCCACAAAGACAACTAATTCCCTTTGCAAGGAAGCTGACATTTGAATGCACCAATAATGAAGCTGAATATGAGGCACCAATAATGAAGCTGAATATGAGGCATGCATTTTGGGCTTACAAGTAGCAAGGGACCAAGGTGCCCGAGAACTCCACGTATATGGCGACGCAATGCTGGTTATTTCACAAGTCAATGGCGACTGGAAGACAAAATACCAGAAACTCGTACTATATCATGAACATTTGCTGAAATTGACTGAAGAATTTGAAGATGTCAAATTTTCCTTCATGAAACGAGCTAAGAATGCATATGTAGACGCTCTGGCAACTCCAGCATCATGGTTATCACTCCTAGAGGCACAGGCCATAGACATTTCAGTCACATGCATTGAACAGTCAGCACATTGTATGCATATTCAAGAGGCACCATCATCTGCTGAACTACCCTGGTATAGTGATATTAAAACTTTCCTGGAGTCTGGCAGTTTCCCTCCTGGCATTTCTGCATCAGATAAAAAGACCTTGACACGGTTAACATTTAAATATGTGCTCGGGGCTGGGCAGCTATATAGAAGGTCTTATAACCAGATGCTTCTCAGGTGTGTAGACAAAAAGGAGGCAGATATGCTAATGTTAAAAGTTCACGCAGGCACTTGCGGTCCACATATGAATGGAGTTCTCCTAGCCAAGAAAATTATGTTGCAGGGATATTTCTGGTCCCCCATGGAAACGGACTGCTGCCAATTTGTTAGAAGATGCCATAACTGCCAGATACACGGCAATTTCATACATGCTCCCCCACAACAATTACATAGTATGTCATCACCCTGGCCATTTTCTACTTGGGGAATTGATATTATCGGGGCCATTCATCCTGCTGCATCCAATGGGCACTGTTACATTCTGGTAGCCATCGATTATTTCACAAAATGGGTCGAGGCGGCATCATACAAGACAGTCACAACAGCTGTTACAGAGGAATTCATCAAGAATAATATTGTTGCCAGATATGGGGTTCCATTTGCTATCATTTCAGATAACAGAACTAATTTCATAGCAAAGAGAGTTGATGATTTCCTCCAGAATTGCAAGATCAGGCATCACAGATCCTCCCCCTATCGATCGTAGATGAATGGGGCAGTAGAGTCGGCTAATAAGAATCTGGTGAAAATCTTGAAGAAGATGGCTGAAACTCACAAAGATTGGCATGAAAAGCTGCCCTACACATTATGGGCCTACAGGGCCTTCGTCCGGACGTCAACAGGAACAACACCTTATTCTTTGATGTATGGCATGGAGGCAGTCCTTCCCTTTGAAGTCGAGATTCCGTCGTTAAGAATCTTGAAGGTGGCAGAATTAGAAGAGGTAGAATGGATACAAGATCGCTGTGTTCAGCAAGATTTAATTGATGAGCATAGATTACAAGCTCTGCATCATGCCCAATGCTACCAGAAGAGAGTGGCCCGAGCTTATCAGAAACTTTGAACTGGGAGACTTGGTTTTGCGTGCCATCCATTTGCCCGATGCACGGGGAAAATTTAGGCCTAACTAGCGCGGACCATTTGTGGTCAAGGAGGCCCTGTCCGGAGATGCAATCATTCTTGAAGGTATGGACCATAGAGAGCAGTCTGAGCCTGTCAATGCCTCCTACTTAAAGAAGTACTACCAGTGACTCTTAGTCAATCCTAAGCCTTGCACCGTGAGCCATGCATTTTCATGCTTCTTCTTTTCGCCTACTAATATTTTAGGTTATTGCATCCTAGCATAACATGAATAATCTCCTACACTTTTTGCACAGCATTGTCATTGCCCGATGAGGAAAATCGGAAGCCCGCCTGCTTAAGACGAGTCCAGTCCTCCTCACGTGTCACTACCTTTGAAACTTAGGGTGTGAGGGAGAGATTTCTGTAAAATGGACGAAATGCACAGATTCCCACGGGGCCTACACCTCTAGAGGGAGTAAAAATGTTAGGTCTAGAGAGAGTATGAGCAATAAAGAAAAATATCGACTCTGGAGCACAAAAGAAATAAGGAGACAGAAGTAATAGACAGAAGCTAGCTCCACTAAGAGAGGCATACAAGACGACCCTATCCCTACCTTATAACTTGGAGAGGAGTCGAAGCATGCACCTATAGATCCTACAAAGGGATTAGCCACCCCTTTCATATCTAACAGAAAGAGCAGCCACCCCCTCAGCTTAGGTGTATATTACCTCCAAGCCGGAATAGGTAAGTCGGCATGCCTTTGAGGGAGAAAAAGAAATATGAATCCTTAAAAGAGTAGGTGTAGGGCCCAAGATTTTGGCATGGAGTCCACAACATCTGAAGGAGAGCTACGAATAAACCTAAGTTTCTAGGTTAGTGCTACATGAGTCGAGGACAATTTCATTTCTTACAGGAGGCAATACAGGTTTCCTCAGCACTGAGGGCACCAATATCTATTAATCATGCATTAATCATGTCTCTGCATTGCACTTTTTGCATAAAATCTTAAATCCAGCATATTTGCATATCACTTTGCAAGGCATTTGGCCATATTCCGACCAGAGGCATGCCAGCTGCCTTTTTCAGTCGTAATATGGGCAAATAGGCATTTGACTAGGGGCATGTTAGTCGCTTCTTTAGTTGGAAGGATCTATGACCAGTGGCATGCCAGCTAAATTAATCTTGGAAGCAGTTCTACGAAACAAGCACAAGCAAGTCAAGATGACATTAATGCAAGCAAATTTTTATTATGGTCCATCACTGATACAAACTTTGCTAATCAACTCTTGGCCTCTTGGAACTGCTAGCCCCTGTGAAGCAAGTGCCACTAGGCGGTATCTCGCTTATGGGCCATGTCTCTCTTATTTCAGCTTCGTATTCCACTGTATAACCAGAGCCCTCAGTAATGGCAAGATCGGAGGATTTGATGCCAGCACGCGTCTTACGGGCCAACTCTGAAGTTGTTGCATTTGAGCCAACAATATATCTTTTATAACGGTCGGGACTGGGACTTTGCTCAATAGAGTCCTGGCAGAGGCCGAATTGACGAAGAACTCGGACAGGGTGATATTCCACGCCACCTGTAAGTCCGGGAAGAACCACTAGCCGCATGTCCCCAGCATTAAAAAAGGCAGTAAAAGTCCTTGAAGCCGAGGATATAATGCACCATGTTACCGTATCTTCAGCGAGATTCCGCAATCTGTCACACAGCTCATGCACACCTGGAAGTGACCTTGAATGATGAATGAGGCTATATGCTTCAAATGCAGAAGGCCGAGGGCACAAAACCTTCACTCCCATATGAGCAGCAAACCAAACCTGGCAAAAATGGGTTGCATAGTTAAGATAAGCACAGCGGAGTATTTAAATAAAATGGTCTGCTTACTTGCACCAGGGCGCCACATCCATGGAAATGCCGGGAGCGCTTCAGTGCCCGATCCAAACCGACATAAGTCTCTGCAAGGAGAATAGGAGCAAGATCAATTTGGCGAATAACCATCGCCCAGGCTACTTCTGCCACCTCAATAGCCACAGTCGTCCGGCCATGGCTAAAAATAAGCTCCCCAAGGAAGCGCAACACAAAACTATGAAGCCACATGATGCCTAGAGGGGAGCGGGCGATGATAATCCCTTCAAAATAATTTAGGCACACCATGGTAGTAGACCCATCTCTGTAGATAAGGTTCTTTTCATAGACGCTTTTGGTCAGACCAGTCAGTCGACTCAGAACTGAACGTAGTTGTCGTGGCAGGTGAAGATAGGAGGAGACATGAATGGCGACAGGCCGCATATCTGTCTGACCTCCTCCAACGTCAGAGTCATTTCTATCTGCCCGAAACGGAAAACGTGTAAGGCTAGCTTCCAAAATCGAGCCACGACGCAGAGTAGATACCAGTTCACTTCCACTTTAGCTATACTTAAAAGTGAGGAAGATATGCCCTAAATCCGCAGTTGTTCGCGATCTGCAACTGTTAAAGCATCAATCCAGCCACGCAGAGCATCTGAACAATGTCTTGGCGTCACCATGGTGGGATAACTCTGTGGACACAAATTTGGGCCAGATATGGCAGTAAAAAGAGCAGAACATGACATAAATATGAGGCAAACGGAGTGATCCAATAAAATATGATCTTTATCTAAATACAAATCGACGACGCACATAGACAGCGCACGTAGGTGGCGCTCCTTGGCGACGCACATAGACGGCGCACCAAGTAGCAGGAAATTTCGACAGCACCTCCCCTAAAATTTGAACCTCGCTGAAACGGCGCCATTCTCTGAAATCTGCATAGAAAATTTCATACAGCATACACAAGCAATACCCCAAGAGAGGGGCGCATTCCAAAATTGAAATTTGTCATTTCCAAAGCATTCTTCAATATGTTTACAATGTTCCAATACAAGACTCGACTAAAGCAAAAAAAAGTAAAGGTATCTATCCCTCGTCTGACTCCTCCTCGTCGGACGACGCCTCTTGGAAGCTCTTGGCCAAAAGTAAAGCGCCTCGTCAAGTGATTCGGTGCGACCACTGAGCGACAGTAGCAGCCTGAGAACGGGCAGTAGAACTCCGAACCCTCAGGGAAACCTCAGTGTCTGAGAGATCCTCCTCAGACGCCGCCATTGTGAATTCCCCACTACTGGCTGCATTCACCTCATGAGCTGGGAAATCTTGCTGCAACATCGGGACTTGTGTTAGTAGTCTGAATTATTGAATGATATAGCAAAAGCAGAAAGAAAGAGAAAGGGATACCCAGATGATGTTGCGCCAGCGCAGTTCCAGCAAAATTGCAAATATGTTAGACATAATGTAAAAATGGCAATTCACAAAAAGTAAAGTCATACCCTCTTTCGTCGGATGCCGGAATAGAAGGTGCTGAATTGTTCTTCAAAGCCCTGTTCAAAGCCCAAGTTGTTTTTGAGAAGCAAGTTGAAGGCAATTTTTGCCAAAAATTGGATAAAACCTCATTAAATATCAATAATGTCCATATATGTTTGATGATATTACAAATACCAACAGTAATCTATGGATAATTTGGTATTTTGACACTAATACCAAACCCAAAATCCACATGAGATTGCTATTTTGCCAAATAAACTTCTACCATTTACTCCAATAGCTAGCTTCTATAATCCATACCAAAAGCTAGCTTCTGACGTCTATGTCGAAAACTTGCTTCTACCATCAGCTATCCTAAATGTAAATATTTTGTGAATATAACCATGCTAGCGACAACCATGGGCTTGGTGTGAAAGGCCAAATGCAGGAGGATCGACAAATTCACGGCAAAATAATAAAAAGCAAATGATAAAAATGCTGGAGTCGCCACCTAGTCTATTTAAAACTGGAGATGAGGAAAACCGCTTAGGAACATTCAAATCATGCAATAAAACCAATGGTATAGGTCTTCAATAAGCAGAAATGGGCAAGGATCCCTGTTACGCACGAGGAAGGTATTAGGCACCCTCACGCGCCCGAAAATCGGTCTTTTAATGGGTTTTTCGTTTACTTATATGGAATGTCGACTTTTCAACCTTTTCTATACGCCCAAGGGCGATATGCAATGCAATGCTATATATGAGTGGTGCCCTATGCTAAACATGGGTGCATGGGTTGTAGGGTGTGTCCTAATGCTCAGAAAGGTCACCCGTGCGGTGAGTCAAGCACTGGTACAAGGATGTTGCATAGATATGATCAAAGATCTAAAAATATCGAGTGACTTTCATCCTCGCTTTACTATATGCAAAATATGAGCTATCATGCATAAAAATGGCTGAAAACAGAGTGGAGTCATCCTGATATGCCCAGGAAGACACCTAGAGAAAACAAAAGGCAAATCCAAACAGGAAACATGCTAAATGCCATGCCAAAAGCTACTGCGTGCGACAGAACACAGGCTGGTGCGCTAGACTGGTGCTCCAGTCTGGTGTGCCACCTATGTGCTCTACTGATGCCAGGAGAGTGTGCCAGAGAAAATCATGGATCCAATAGTAAACTAGAATGTCATGCAATATAAAAATCTTGTAAACTTGCAGACTCATCAAAAAATATAAAAAGGAACATGAGTATCTATCGAAATCTAAGCGTGAAAACATAATATGAGCCTTGTGCTCAAGGGTTGTATGCCTCACACAAGACCACACCATCCTTATGCTAAGTAAAAACAACAAGATCCAACCATGCTATCCAAATCTGGATCATGGACTGTTGCATGAGAATCTCCCAAACAGGAGTTCATGGGGCAATCAGTTCACCAGATTTCACCAGGTTGAACATGCGAGATGCAAAAAGTCTTAAAAATAGTGCTATCCAAGATTGAGATCATGCATGCAATGTCATGACATATCAGAGAATATACATCATAAAAATCAAAGGCAGAAACATCCAGAAAAGCATGCAGATCATGATGTAAAGATGATGATTGGCTCTTTGACTAGACTGGTGCACCTGGAGGGTGCGCCTGAATGGCGCAGTGGTGAGGTGCGCCACCCTAGTGCACCACATTGGTGCTCCAGTGTGGTGCACTCTAGAAAAATCTGAATCAGACAGCAGTCTGATTTCAGATTCTGGTCCAGCTGCTAGAGATAAGTTGAGATTAATCCTATCCAGATCAATTATTTAGATGCTAGAGAACTCAAATATGATGAATAAGCAAGCATGAAAACCCTTTTATTATTTCTCCTTAAATCACATATTCATGGATTACATGGGTTGCAACTACTGCTTAGTGGATTTTAAGGATCATGCAATGATTTAATTGGCTTAGCAACCATGCAGAAATGATGAACACGTAGAGGATGATTTATAGTTCATTCCATAGCTAGTGGTTGCATTGGATGATAATTCATTATTAACAGGAATCACATAATGCAGAAATTAACATGATACCGAGACATATGAGCATACAAGAAGGAGCATCCAAATCATCATAAAAGGCCCAAAAAAGATCATTACTATACAGATTACATTTCAGTTGGTTGCATGCTTTATTCAGAGCATTATCTAAAGTTTAAGTAAAGAGATAGGTAAAGGCCTTACCTTGCCTAAGATGTTTCCTCCTTGGATGGCTCTAGATAACCCTTTCCTGTTGCTTTGGATTAGTTGGGAGTGCTCTGAGATGCAAGAAAATCCTCTAGAAACGAGAGTAGGTTGCTGAGAGTAGGTAGGTGACTTAACCAAGAGAGATGAGTTGCCAAGTGTCCCAAAAGGTTGCTAATGGATGGCTTTTTATAGAGTATCACAAAGGTAACTCCCATGGGATGCAAACAGCCTCGAAAACGAACAACCTTGCGTAGATTCGCAAGGAATATCCGCAGGCGAGGGTTACAAGCATAGAAGATGGAAAGCCAGCAGCCAGCACCCTGAAAAGTGGCTGTGCGTTGGCGTGGTGCGCCACTGTGGTGCTCCAGCATGGTGAGCCACTGTGGTGCACCAGCTAGGTGCGCCACTTTGGTGCTCCTACTAGATGCCTGAATTGTTAATTGGGCCACGAGTTTGCTACAGGCTTGTGGTCGGTTTGTGCAATGATCTCTGGCTGGTTAAACTGTCAAAGAGGATTCAAAAGTGGTTGGGCTTACTGCATCCAAAGAAACATCTTCAGAGTGTTTATCTATGAGCCACCTCAAAATCAGGGTGTCTACAGTGACACCAAATTAAGCGCCCACATCTTAAAATGGTTCAATTTTACCCTAGCTTTCACCACTTTCTATTTAGACATGCATGAATACAAATACACACAAATATATAAGGGAGAAGTTTCGAGAAGCACCATTTTTCTATTTTCTCCTAATGGTAAACAATGGGAAGGAATACACTAGCTTGTCTCTATTCTCCCTCTCCTATACATGTATTTATATACACAACACCAACCCAGACAATCAAGACACAGCTTGATTGTCACATTAAGTCCCAATTTAGTACATATTTGACCGACAATTTGAGTCCTCCATAGTTAATCCTTGGAGTGTAATGCTTGCATGACCTACGTATCATCACTCCTTGGCAGTTACTCAAGCATCCGATATACATGCCATTGTAACGATTGTTTGACTTGTGTGTGCCCTCCTCTCAAACATGACTGCTTCCTTTGACTTGACACAATGAGTCTAAACCTCTACACCTTTCACACTCCAATCTAATAGCTATATGTTTGGTACCTACATGTTTGGCATCACAAGATTCGACACATGCATGTCCTTCTCCTAGTCCGTGGCCTTCCACCTTGTGCATTCCATACGCACTAAAACTTGGCACCAAACCTGAGCTGAGGGTGTGACACACCCTCCCCCATCTAATTCATTGACACCCTCATCGACATTGTCTTCATGAAGTCTTAGATTAGATTCTCAAACTACTATAGTGTCATTTCCTTCTCCTAGGCAGCCTGCTCTAGGGCTTGACCTACCTACTTGACTAGGAAGTAAACTCTCCTATTTTTCTTGTTGGTCCCTTCCTTGCATCAATCAAGTATAGCATTTGCCTTATTGTTGAAGTGCGCTCATACTTGTGGCAGTGCTCAATAATTGAGCTAGATCTCCATGATCCTCATTAAATAGCTTCAAGTAGCTAACATGAAACACTAGATGAATCTTCAACAATGCTAGTAGCTCTAGTCGATAGGCTAGAGTGCTTACATGCTTCATGACAATGAAGGGCCTCTCATAGCACTACACCAACGCATGATGGACCTTTTTTCTTCTTATCTTCCTCATGAGTTGTGGGGTTAGCCTTAGAAGTATCTTGTCCCCAACTTGGAACTCAAGTGGTCTTCTTTGTATCTTTGCCCACTTCTTCATTCTGGCTTGTGCTCGAGCAAGATAGTCTTGTGCTTCCTTAATGCTATCCTAATATGTCTTAGCAAATATGTATATTGTCAGACATCGGTCCTCTACGTGTTTCATTGCCTTGTGTGTTTTACCACCTCGTGTGGTGTCCTTGGTTAGCGTCCCATTGTCAACTTAAATGCACCTATGGTGGAACTTACATGCAGATTGTTGCAAAATTGTGCCTAATTGATCCACCTAATTCTATTGGTTGGACAATAGAAATTCCTCAAGCACTCTTCTAGCATGGTGTTTACTCGATCTCCCATCAGTTAGTGGGTGATTGATAGTATAAAAGTTGAGCTTCGTGCTGAGATGCTCGAACAAACTTGTCTAGAATTGCCCCATGAAGCTTGCGTCATAGTCACTATGTTGGAAAGGACCCCCTATAGCTTCACAACATTCTTCATGAATAGCTTGACTGCAATCTCCATCGTGTACTCCTTTAGTGTTGGAATGAATGTTACATTCCTGGGGAACTTATCGATTACAATCATGATCGATGTAAATTCTTTCACTTTCAGGAACCCTAAGATAAAATCCATGGAGATGCTCTCTCATGGTTATGCTGGGATTGGGAGAGGTTGTAGCAATCTCGTCGTCTTGCATCTCTCGATTTTGTCTTGCTGGCACACCATGCAAGTCTTCTTGTACAACTCCACTTCTTGTTCCATTTATGGCCAGAAATAATGCACATTCAACAGTGCAAGTGTGTGCTCTTTTCCCGAATGTCCCACCCATATAGAGTCATGGGTCTCTTTCGACAATAATTGCCTTAAGCCTCCTATTTCCGCACATAAACCTCTTGCACTTGCTTGAGAAGGCATATAGTTGTTGCATCATGTGAAGTCTCCTTTGTGATGCGTGCTAACATATCTCTAGTGTCTTGGCTATGTGTGGCCACAATGTGCTCTGTTCTTTGCCTTAGGTTGTTCTCCATGCTACCTATATGGCTCAGTGCATCCACCAACAGATTGATCTTCCTCAGTTTGTATTGGAGGATAAAATCAAACTTTGCTTAGTAGTCATGCCATTGAATTTGTTTCAGTGGCAATCTCTTCTATCCTTGTAAACATCTCATTGCCACATTGTAGGTGTAGAAGGTAAACCTTGCTTCGAGCAAGTAATGTCTCTACAACCCACACCTTAAAGTAATGCACCATTACAGTTATCTCCTTCTCGTGCATGAAGTAACGCCTCCTCGTCTCATTTAACTTTCAACTCTTGAAAGCAACAGGTCTTCTTTCCTACATGAGTACGCCTCCAATAGCTTAATCGAATGCATTAGTCCATACTTCAAATAGTTGTTCAAAGTTTGGCATCTTGAGAATTGGCTCCTTCACCAACACTTTTAAGCTTGTCAAACACCTTTGTGCAAGGCATTGCCTAAGCCCACTCTTGGTCCTTCCTCAAGAGATCTGTGAGTAGTATTGCGATCTTGGAATACCCCTTGATGAACTTTCGATAGTAGTTGGCAAGCCCAAAGAACCAGTGCAAGTCTTGGTCCATATGCACTGCCCTTTGTCCAAGAATATGGCCTAGGAATGAGATTTCCTTCTGACTAAATTCACACTTCTCGCACTTCAAGAAAAGCTTGCTGCTCCACAACTTTTCCAATGCTTTGCGTAGGTCTGTGACATGTTCTCCTAACAAATCGCTATACACAACCATATTGTTGAGACACACAACCACAAACTCATCTATGTACTCGAAAAATACATTGTTCATTAAATTACAAAAGGTTGTCGATTAGGGCATTTGTAAGTCCAAACAGCATTACAAGGAACTCATACAACTTGTACCTCGTAACATAGGTAGTCTTCGCTTCATCACCGGGAGCGATGCGTACCTACAATATTTGGAATGCAAGTCCATCTTTTAAAAGAACCTTGCCTTGTCCAATCAATCAAACAGATTCTCCATGTTTGGTACTAGATACTTGTTTTTGATTGTCACCTTATTGAACACACGATACGTCACACACATGCGCATGCTCCCGTCATTCTTTTCTAAAACAAAAAGAGTGCTCCATAAGGTGCTTTGCTTGGTCTCATTAGCTCTCCATCCACAACTACTTCAACAGGTGCTTCAACTCCCCAAGATGCACTGGTGGCATTCGGTATGGGACTTGCGTAGGTGGCATAGCGTCGAGGACTAACTTTATTTCGTGATCCATGTTTCTTTTTGGTGGCAACTATGTGGGGAGTTCCGCTGGCATTATGTTGTGGAACTCACCTAGGAGTGCTTGAATCTCCTTGGGGATCACTTCATTGCATGTGCTCTCCTCCTTGAGCACATTCACCACATAGGATTCCTCCCTGTGCCTCAACCTATTGTGTACTTGCATAGTGATGAGTGTGGTGACTTTAGTCCTGTTGTAGACACCCCGATTTTGAGGTGACTCATTGATAAGACTCCAGTTGTTGCTTTGGATGTAGCTGACCCTTGAACCAACCCAAACCCGTAGCAAGCCCGCAGCCCAGTTAGAAAACCAGACCAGTAGGGGAGAGCACATAGCTAGCACACTTCCCTAGCACACCTAGCTAGCACACCAACCTAGCACACTTAGCTAGCACACTTCCCTAGCACACTTAGCTAGCACACTTCCCTAGTACACCTAGCTAGCACACCTCCCTAGCACACATAAGTGGCGCACCTAGCCAGCGCACATCCCTGGCGCACACCACTTTGTAGGCTGCGGGCTGCTGGCTTTCCACCTCCCATAGATGTTACCTCCAGCAACGAATATGCCATGGAATCTTCCAGGCTTTTTGTCTGTGAGGCTCTCCCCATTCCCATGAGTCTCCCATGAGAAAATCCTATATAAGTACCCTCATAGGTAGCCATAGAAAGAGGTTAGAAATCCTGAGCTGAAATCAGAAACACAGAATTCTGCTCTGAACCATCTCCCTGCATGAGTTTCTCCTTCAATCCAGCAACCTATACTCATTCTCTGGAGCACTCCCTTGCGTCCTAAAGCCTCCTTGGTCCTTCCAAAGCAACAAGGATCTTCTTATTTCTGATATTACAAGAAGGAACATCTTGGGAGGTAGGCTTTCTACCTCCTCTTTATCTTTTGAATCTCATTTCAGAAACATGATAGAGTACACCTGAAATCATGCATATGGACTGATTTATTCCCTTTTTTCGTAGGGTTTTATATAATAAACATGCTTGCTTCTCATGCTAAATAATCTCCATGCTGATCTTTGTTTGTGTCTTTAGCATAAAGCTTGCATAAGTTGTCATCTTTCTGTCATTTCATTGCACGTAGCTTTGCCACGCACTTTCATGTATTCTCGCACATAGAAGCTTGCTTATGATCATTATTTTCATGCACTCTGATTGCAGTCATTTATAATATGTCTATGCTTTGGCACTTTGCGTATTTTCATGCATGAACCCATCAACTTGTTTTATTTTTAAAAAGCATGATTTACATGATGATTTTTGATTCTATGCATTCCCATCATGCTTTCAGTTTTCAATGTTGGCACGAGCCCTTTAGCATTTAGCATGAATCCTCCTTGCATCTCTGCTGGGGTGGGTTCTGGTCTGATCCAGACTCCCCCGGGCGCACATCCCAGTCGCACCCAACCTGCGCACCAGTCTGGCGCACTCAGCAGGCGCGCCAGACTGGCCAGAGATCAGAGCACTCGCATTACATCTTGCTTGCATGACTTTATCGCAGAGTTTTGAGCTTATTTCTTTATGATTGATTCTCTGGTATGCCAAGATATCACCTGCATGTTTTCAGCTTTTGATCAGATTGTTTTCCATTTGTTTTCCTCGTTTTATTATTCAGTTCCAGGCTGAATCTGGTA
>JAMKQA010026130.1:0-15711 GCA_024699735.1 Posidonia australis
TTTTGTCTTATTTAATGGATTTTAATTTCTTTTCACTTGATTAGAGTTTAAAAATTTGATTAATTAGGGTTTTATTGAATTTTAAGTTGATTTAAGTGGATTTTAGCTAGATTAAGTGGATTAGGGTTTATGGTTGGATTTTTAAGTGGATTTAATTGGATTTTGTTTGATTAGGGTTCTTGTTAGGGTTTTGTTGGATTTTAGGTGGATTTTAGTTGGATTAAGTGTTTTATTTGCTTTTCAATGAATTTTAATGTGTTTTAGTGTTTTATTGGGTCATGTGGGCTAGTGTGGGTCTGATTGGGACCTGTGTGGACTAGGACTTTGGTGGTTGCGACCAGAGCATCAACCGGATGAGCCTGCTGCCAAGTGACTTCAAAATCGGGGTGTCTACAGGTGGATAATGGTGCCGATTTAAATGTCTGCCCTTTGCGAACTGCAAATCAGGTCGGCTTTAAATCCGAGGACATTACCCCAGCCGTGAAAGGAATGACGACGTTTGACAACACGCACCATGATGCTCTAGGGGTTTTAATCATTCCTCTAATCAATTGTCCTACCTGTATCGAGGTTGCGTTTTATGTTGTTGACCCCGAGCCATCCTTCAATCTCCTACTTAGGCGTCCTTGGCTTCACAAGCATCACATTATCCCCTCAACTCTTCACCGAATGATTAAGTTCCATTTGAACAATGACGTCGTTGTTGTAGTGGCGGAAAATCTTGAAAAGGAGAGGGTTGAGGTAGTCTCTTCGGTATCTCTCCAAATCGTCCATTTTGACCCCAAGCCCTCAGATGTACTATATCGTGTCGACCGCTTTGAGCCGGTCAATTTCATTCTGATTCTCAAGTGTGCCAGCCATTTTGTTGCTTTTGGCAATCCTTTCTTGATGGTCGAGAATTTGTGTCAGAGGTGGGGATACGAGAAAGGAGCACCTCTCAGGTAGAATGGCCAAGGAATCATCGAACCAATTGCCGTAGAGAAAAGACGAGAGTTCGAAGGATAGGGATACGAGTGGAAACCGCAGGATGGATTCTCGAGGCGTCATTAGTTCCAAAAACTCGTTATTCCACCTGGTTTAACTAACTTTGTTAGTGCAGGATTGCTGGATCCAATCAGACTCTTGTTCTTGTAAACTTTGAACAGAGTAAACAAATTAGCGAATCAGAGTGGATATGTGTTGAGGACTACTACTCTGAAGAAGAAGTTGTGGATTGTATATGATTCGACATCGTCCTTTCCATTAGGGACAACTATGCTGGCATTACCATTTCAAGAGTCAGCCGAAGGTCTTTCTACAGATCCGACTGCAGTCTCGGTTTCAACAGGAGCAGCCTCAACCGCAGCATCATCAGTATATCAGTCGACCATGATGGGGTTACAGTCTAGACAGCTGAAAACACTACCTCAACTATTAGAAACTACCAGTGCCTACTATGTGGATTTTGCTTCTGATGAAGATGAGGGGGATGCTGTAGTAGCACAAGTTGAAAACATGCTAAGTGACTTGGAAGCCCTATTTCAGGAGCAGTTGGCGGTACTAGCAGAAGACACACAAAGTGAACTCAGGCACAGAAAGGGAAAAGCAATAATGACAGAATACAAAACAGACAGCTTCACAAGTTCAATCTACTATCATGGCCCTAGAAGAGGACAGATCACTGAACGCTAGACCAGATAAATTTATCTCCTATCAGTCGGGAGGCGGGTCATGGTGGTACTATTAGTCTTGGCGCCACTTGATAGTGGGGTCCAAAAAGAAAAGAAGATCCTATGTTAGGCTCAGGAGAGAATGCGGGTGGCAGCACTCACATCAGTTAGTTAGAGGACAGTCGCCCACCTATCATACACATTGTACAAAATAAAAGTAATTGTCCACCTAATAAGGCTGTGAAAGAAGTGAAACAGTCGGGTACATCTGCAAGTTTGGAAATGGTAGAACTTGAGATCGTCAAAGGTGCATACAAGAAGACCAGAGTCATAGTAACCGTTCTAAAGCAACATCAAGGGCAGAGTGCAGAGCAAATATGTACCTTTGGAGACATAGATCCATCATTCCAGCAAGAATTTCTTTCTGAACTTATTGCATATGGAGAGGAGGATAATGCAAAAATAGAGGAAGAAAGTCATGACGCACCAAACTTCCAGCCTTACGACGATGATCCATAAGGCCCGAACTTGCATGTAGAAGAGGGAACTGAGTCTGTAAACATTAGCACCACTGAAGATGTCAAGGACAGGCCCTAGCAGAACTTGTTGAGCTCTATTGAGAATATGCAGATATCTACGCTTGGAGTTACGATGACATGGTTGGGCTAGACGTTAAGGTAGTGGTGCACACATTGCCGCTTAAGCTAACATCAACTCGGTTAAACAAAAATTGCGTAGATGGCGACCATAGTGGCTGTTGAAATGGAAAGAGGAAATAATGAAGCAGCACAAAATTAACTTTCTAAAGGTCGTCATCTACCCAGAGTGGTTAGCAAATGTGGTTCTGGTGCCTAAGAAAGATGGTTGGGTTCGAATGTTTATTGATTACAAGGACTTAAACAAAGCAAGCTCAAAGGATGATTTTCCACTCCCGTACATTGATGTATTGGTGGATAATAGTGCAGGACACAAAATGTTGTCATTCATGGATGGATTCTCAAGTTATAATCAAATCAGAATGACAGAAGAGGATATGGAGAAAACATCCTTTATCACCCCATGGAGAATATTCTGCTATAAAGTTATGCCATTTGGGCTCAAGAATGCCAGGACCACATATCAAAGGGCAATGACAACATTGTTCCACGATCTCTGCACCAGAACATCGAGGCTTATGTGGATGATATGATAGCCAAGTCAAAGGACCCTGAAGAACACATTGCTTGTTTAAGGAAGTTGTTCAACCACTTGTGAAAATATAAGCTACGGTTGAACCTTAACAAGTGTATATTTGGTGTGTCATCAGGCAAGCTACTGGGTTACATCATTAGCCAATGAGGAATTGGGGTAGATCCGAACAAGGCTAAAGCCATCATCGAGATGCCTCCTCCTACAATAGAAAAAGAAGTCCGAGAATTGCTATGGTGGTTGTAGTATATTAGCCAGTTCATTGCCCAATTGATACCAATCTATGAGCCGATCTTCAAGCACTTGAGGAAGAACGCACAGATCCGCTGGAGTGACGAGTGCCAAGAAGCTTTTGACAAAATCAAAAAGCTCTTGGTTAGGCCACCAGGGCGTCCTCTATTGCTCTATTTGTTAGTAACACAACATTCAATGGGCGCAGTCTTGGGTCAGCATGATGATATAGGCCGCACTGAAAGGGCCATTTACTATTTGAGTAAAAAGTTCAATGATTGCGAAGTTAAGTACACCGCAATCAAAAAAGTCTGCTTATCCCTCGTCTGGGCCACACAACGCCTGGGGCATTACATGATGGCATATCCAGTTCTATTGCTATGCCGACATGATCCTATGAAATACCTATTTCAGAAGCCCGCACTAGTGGGTAGATGTGTCAAGTGGCAGGTGCTTTTATCTCAGTTTGATATCACTTTTGTCACTCATAAATCTATGAAGGGGTAGGTTGTGGCAAATCACTTAGCAAATTTACCCTTGCCAAAGTATCAACCCCTACAGACTCAGTTCCCCGATGAGGATATACTGTTTGCCATGGAAGAGGATGAGCCAGTAGATCCTCGAGACAAAGAGCGGTGGCATCTCTACTTTGATGGTGCATGTAACAGGAGAGGCATGGGCATTGATGTAGTACTAGAGACCCTGCAAGGCCAAATGATCCCACTTGCTTGAATGTTAACATTTGTGTGCACCAATAATGTGGCAGAGTACGAGGCATGTATTCTTGGCTTATGGGCTGCATTAGAACATGGTGCGCGGAAACTACAAGTGCATGGTGACACCATGTTAGTCATCTCATAGGTTAATGGTAACTAGAGAACAAAGGACTTGTGTAGACACCCTAATTTTGCAGGTCTCCAAGATGGAATTGTGGTAGCTGGGCTTTTAATCACAAATGAACTCAAACCTTGGTTTAGTCCCAAAGCCAAAGAACGCCAAACCCAACAGCAACTGGTCTGAGCCATGATCTGGGGCCATACAGCGCACCTTTTTGACGCACCATACTGTCGCATCGAACATGCACAAAGCTCATGAAAATCCACCAAAAGCACCTCTTTAGGCTTTTAATCACAAATGAATTCATTTAGTCCTAAAGTCCCCCAAAGCCCATTAAAATCCAAAAAAGCCCAATTAAGCCCACTTAGGCCCATGAAAGTCCACCACACCTCAGCCATTTCTTCTTCTTCTTCCATCCCAACAACCACTCCTTCAGCCCTTCTCACCACAAACAACCATCATCAACCTTAACAGCACCCACTCCTGTTGCTCCCTCACCCAACAACTTCACCAACTCATGCAGTCCACATGATGTGAGGAGGAGCACAGAGAAGGTGAAGCCACGATCCAGCCACAATGCATCCATCTTTCTCAATTCTCATCTCTTCCAGGCCGTCTCACCATGTTGCTTAGCGGCAGCCTTAACCATGCTCGAGCCTTCCACGAACTAGTTCCACCGGATGCATCGTCACGAGCTCGGACAACCGTCGATCACTGTCGGTGCGCAGGTTGGAAGAATGGATGGTGCATTGGGAACAATAGGGTGGTTACGAGTGTTAGTTTGTTAGGAGTATCTTTAGTTTGTTACGGATTTGGCTGGTTGTTAGGATTTTGTTACGTGTTGTTATGGGTTGTTACGGTCGTCAGAGTTCTGCCTATAAAAGGAGCGGCAGTGTGAAGTGTGAAAAAAAAAAGTGAAGGAGAAGAGCGAGAGAGAAGGGGAGGAAGAGATAGAGAGAGAGTTCCTGGAAGAGAGAGGAGGTTCGCGGAGGTGAGGAACCGAAATTTTCAACCTCTTCCGACGAGCTACGAAGGCAAAGTGCATTACCAAGTACGCCCTTCTCAGACTTCTATTCATTTCAATTTTAGCTTCCTAGGACTCCCTCTTTCTTCCTTGATTGATTCCAACAGGGCCAGGGGTCTCCTCTGGTTGGAATCAGCCCCTAGGCCTCACCGGAGTAGTTTTCCGGTGTCCTAGGTGGGGGTGCTGGTCCAGGGCTTGTCTCTGGTCCTAAGAAGCTTATGTCCTCCTCTCCTGGCCTCCCTCCTGCTTATCCACCTCTTGCGCACCGCTTCACTGCTTCCTGAGGCCTCCACCAGAAGATCACTGGAGTAGTGCCAGGTCGCCGTCACCGGGGAAGAAGACTAAAACCAAAGAAGAGACGCGAGCCTCTAGCCTTGCAACGTTGCTCCTACCCCCATGGAACAATATCCAACGCTCCACCAACACTCTTGAGGCTCCAGAATCACGATTCATGCCTTGGATCACACCTGCAACCTCGCTCGCCGGAGGAGACGACAGTGACGGTGGCGGAACCCACATTGCGCGATCTTCCTCCATTTTGGCCCCCTAATGGAATGCGAATGCTCCTCTCGACGTCCCACAGCCTCCAAGAACCCATAGACACGCGTCACAGCCCTCCAGTAGCCCCTTTCTTCTTCGACGCCGTCACCGGAGCACTGCGATGGCAGGGGAGGCGGGCAGCCTTCTCTGACCGTCGAGCCTTCAATCCAAACCGTTTGATCACTTCCCTTCCATCTCTTCTTGCTCACTGTGCCCTCTGATCTTAGATCAGGCTTTGCAATGCTCTGGATGAGCATCCTCGGCGGTCGTCGACGGCGGAGCTCCGTCGCCGGCGGTTGTCAATTCTTTTCTTTTAAATAAAAAAAAAAAATAGTTTCTTTGAATTTATCTCTAAAGCTTTTGTTTTGTTACATTTAGGTCCTTCTGTTCTTACAAGTAGGTCTTTCCTCTTACAGTTAGGTCTCTACACATTTTTTCTTTAAATTGTTTGAATAAAGTTTTAACTGAAAATATTGCAATGTGCCCTCTGAGCTTCCCTAATAATGTTTTCTAGACTTAAAGATTAGACAAAAACCCCTAAGTTTTATGAAAATTCTTCTGAATGCATATTTCTCTGTTAATTGCAAGGCAAACCCCGAGAATTCAAATATCTGCATAGATGTGGTTTAAATTGCATTTTAACCCCTAAACTTTACTGATTTCACACTAAATGCATGTTTTCTAAGGTAAAATTACTGAATTGTCCCTGCAACTTCCTCTTTTCAATCATGGACTCTTTTTCTTGCATATTTTACCCTGAATTTTCACAGAATTGCTTTAAATGCATGTTTTAATGGAAGAATTGCATTTTGACCCCTAGGAATCTTCAATTTGACCAAAAATGCACAGATTTGCACTTTTAACCCTAGATTTCTTCAAAATTACATGAAATGTGTTTTTCTATGTATTTTCGATGATTTAGTTCCAGAACTTCAGTTTTATTTCAGAATTTGGGTTTTTTGCACAAAGGCCCCTGGAATTCACATTTTTACTCTTACATGCACTTTGCATATTTTGTCGCATCTTTTCATGCAAGTTTTCTCGCATTTACTTCTTTACATAGTGCACTCATTTATAACTCATTTCAAGCTTGGTTTTCTCGTTGTTTCCAGAAATTCTGTCGATTTTCGTATTTTTTATTTGATTTGGCTTTCCAACGCCCGAGGGCGTACATTAAAAGGCTTAACAATGCCGACATTGTCCTGAATGAGGATTATTTTCCAATTTGATTTTCTCGGATTTCTTCAAGTTTCTACTGATTTACATGACGCATTCCGAGAGTTTTCCTCGATTTTCACGATTTCCCTCATCGCCCACGGGCGTACAATAAGGCAGCATTCTCAATGCCTACATTTGTCACTCATTTTAATTTTTTCCCTTTATTTTATTTCTTCTCTTTGATTTGGCATGTTTTCTAGTCATCTTTAGCATGAGCATTCAGAATAGGCAAGCACACACCCATTAGACCATTGGCAACTAGGAAACCTAGAAAGACCGAGTTCCTCGGGCGCATGGGGGTGCCTAACCCCTTCCCCATGCGTAACTAGAATCCTTACCCTTTCTCTGGTCTTGCATTGATTTGTTCATTTCATCCATTAGGCACGGAGCATACATGTTTTCATCATCTTGTTAGCTTCTTGGTTTTCTTGTGTGTTTGGTTTTCCTCATCTTTCCATTAAAAGAATGGGTGGCAACTCCTTTCCTTATCCTTTCCCATCTTTCCTTGGTGTTGCCAAGTGTAGTCTTCTTCTCTGGATTCACCATCTTCATCGTGACCGTATCGGGACTCCTCAAGTGCTTCCATGCACCCGGTAAAGGAGAGTTGTGCAGGGTTCCACCAGCATGGTCACAGGAACTAGCGACTCCACTGGGGATAACCAGATTCTAGCTTTCATTCTGGTTTCCTTACTTGTCTTTGGTATATATACATTGTGCTTGTTTGGTTGTTCTGTTTGCTTGTACATATTTGACTGAACATGCCTTTTTGTGTCTTTTTTACACTATTGTTATGCCACCGCACATGCACATGACTTAATTCATGCTTTGTTTGTCGATACTTGCTTTTATTCACCTACATGAGAGCACTACACCAACACATGCCATGTTGCCTGCTAATTGATTGTTTAGATGCCATGATTGTGTGTTTTCTTCCCTTTATTTGTATTTGCCATGATTAGGAGAGTAGAGACATGTTTGCCTCCTTATCTAGTTAAAATAAAACACACAAACTCGGATGAACAAATAATAAGGCATAACTAGAGACAAATGCTCACAATTCCCCATGGTTTAATAAAACACAAGTAAAAGACACAAAAGCATATTGCATGAATGATCATTTTAGAAAGCATGCATCTTCTCCTCTAGGTCCACCCACAGTTTACGAAGGACAATCCAAGCAGCCCATTCTATAGCTTTGGCGTAGGGCGTGTTGCTAGTTTGTCCCCCCATGTCTAGGGTCGTGTCGGTGCTAGTAGGGGGTACAACTCCATGCTATTGTAGGAGACGAGGCCACCAACACGCCACCTGTTCACTACCTGCGCTTCGGCCAGGATTTAGAACAGGTACCTTACTTTTCTAACCAGAGTCAAAACCTAAAACCCATGAGTGCGTCCTATGTGGTCAACCCCATATGGGACATGCATGGTGAGAGAGTGCACTAGGACATTCATCAGCATTGTGTGTCATGGAATGCCACTTAAATAACTCGCATTTGTCTTTGCATCGTTGTCCAGGTTCTGATACTTGTTTCTCTTGCCTATTTTCTCAGGTAGGTTGTTGCGAGGTCCTCAAATAGGAGCTTGGGTGTCTCCGTCGCGGGCGGCTTCTCGTGGCTATTTTCTCTTGCCTTTTCCGAGCTATTGGTCACTTTTGACAGTAGTTCATCTTAAAGCTCATGTGTTTGTCTTTTTCCGCAGCTCCTTTATTTCACTTGCAGTTAGCCATGCCCCCGCAAACCCGCAAGCCTCCGGTTATTCTTCTGAAGGAGGTCCCATACTAAGATCCTCCTTCTCTCACTTTGACTGCTTCTTCTTCCCTCTGTGCGTCCCAATTTGGGAATCATGGAGGATCCTTATCTCCTCTTCCAGGACAGCGGCGAACACAAGTCGGTCTAGGGCTCGTCACTGATTCAACTGCAGTGACAACCACGCAGGTCCCAAAAGTTTTGCCAACTGCACCCTATCTCTTGGGCCCTCCTGTTTCAGGAGTTCAACCAGCTGCGGATTCATCTATTTTAGGTGTCATTCCTGTTCCGCTCTTACCCTCTAACCTATCTTTTGACAGGTCTTCAGCCACACAAGCTCAGTACTTGAGAGCTTTGGCCCGAGGGTCCTCCTCTTTTGACTTCTGAGGTTCCAGTGCCGACCACTATAGCATTGCAGGCTCACCCCACTACATTATCGCTCATACCATCGCCCAAACATCACACAACTCCAGCGATGGGGGCGTTATCTCTGCCTCCTGCGCCATAATTGCATTGGTCACAACATGCATCATAGTCACTTAGGAATCAACCCATTAGTTGTGCGAGAGTACAACATTTCTCTAGTCCATCGCCCAGAGTTGTACCAGTGCCGCAATTGTTGCTCTCAAATTCAACACCACACACAGCACAACATACTTAGAAACAACCTCAGCATCAAGAGTAGGTCCCAACACGTAGGTCGTCACCACACACTAGGTGCACACCTCCCACTGTCAAGCCAGTGCATCTTGTCGCATCGGCTCAACAAGGACAGCAGCCTAAGGAGAAACAAGGCTGTCGCATTGAAAGTGACTACACTCCACTGGGCGAGTCGCTGAGCGTTGTTTTTCCTCATGTTGTGTTGCTTTTGAGACTCCCGAAACCGCGTCCCCCACCAACTCCACTCCCTCAATGGTACAGCACAAACGTATACTACAATTATCATCGAGCCCTAGGGTATTCGATTGATAATTGCCACACTCTACGGGATATCGTTCAGACGATGATCGACAGTGGGGCTATTGTTGTTGACACACGAGGCACAACACCCGCATCTATATCCTAATCATCACCAACATCTAGTTCATTACACATCCACACACCACTGTTGAACTGGTGTGTCTCGTTGCGTTAGTTCGGCAAGGGAAGCAACATCGGCAAAGGCAGCCTTGCCATAAGGAAAGAGACTTCACCCCACTCAGGGATTCGTTGAGCGACATCTTTCCCAAAGTTGCGCCCACCGCCAAACTCACTTCCTAGGTGGTATAAGGCTAACTTGTTTTGCCAATACCATCGCATACGTGGGCATTCGACAAACAAGTGTTACACTCTCTGGAATGTTGTCTAGGATTTGATTGATAATGGAGGCATTGTTGTCAACACACAGGAGGTAGCCCACACATACACGTGCACACACACGTGCACACCCTAGAATAGCCGACCTTACCGTGTCTGAGCCTGCAAGCTCCAAGGATACTAGAACCTCAGGGGTTTTCCTCTTTCTCTCAGTTATTCCCGGGGAATCCATCGAGCCTCTTTTTTTTTCCTATCTTGACCTCTCTCTACATCTGTCTGGCAGCACATGTGTATGCCACTCTTGTTCTTCTTCCCTATTTGCCTAGTTTGTCCTCTTTTCTTTTCTCAATTCTGTCCGACGACACTCATGTGTGCCACTCTTGTTCTTGTCCCTTTGTGGGGGGTCTAACCTAAAGTTTGCCAGTTTGCCATGCACAAATCTAACCCAACATGTGCAAATACCCTAGATCAAGTAGGAGACAACCGTCACAACAGATATCAACTCCAAGAAAGATACAGTCTTAATGTCACCAGCATATTTAGCATTCACAGTGACAGTCTCAGTTCCAATAATGGTTTGATGGCCTCAGTTACGCCTTCCTTGATTCTAGTTTCCAGTGGCACTACAAGGAGTTACTATGAACCCGAATGGCATCAACAAACAGCAACATCAAGGACTGGAGTTGTATCCTTTCTCTTTGTTCTCCTTTGATTTCTTTTTGCATCATCGTATATCAAAACACAAAAAAAAAAGCACAAAAGTTGGAAAAAAAGAAGAAAAGCATAAAATAGAAGAAGACATCAAGAACAATTAAAGAGGGTAGTTCGCTTGTCAATAACACTCTGCCCGATGATGATCAATTGGAAAAGCTTGCCAATGTCAGAATGGATTATTCGCTCCTCAGTTGTCACTACTTAAACAACCAAGTTAGCAAGGGAGCCACCGAGCATTAAAGCCAGACGAAATGTCCAAGCTCTGCAAGGATCCAACACCTCCAAGAGGGAGATAAAATGTTAGGGGTGACTGAGAGTGTGAGTCGGAAAAGAAAACATATAGTGAATGAACATATAGCTAGGTCCATTACGCTACCTTACAGTGAGTTTGAGTGCCACCACTACCCAGCGAGAGCGACCATGTGACTTGTGAGTCTCTGTAGTGGCAACTCAGTCGAAGATGTCATCCTCCTCTAATAGGCATACAGCTTTCCAGCCTAACTGAGGGCAAACAAACAACTGAACTAAACAAACAACTGAACTAAACATGCAAACGATCCAGATAATGAACTCATTGAATAAGCAACGTAGTGAATACAGAAACAAGCAATTAAAATCAAAAGGCATGCACTTCTTGATCAAACAACAGGACATTCTTAAATAACTAAATTGCTCACAATAGTAGGGTCCACAATAATAATAATCATCATAGCCTTGCTTGGATAAATCTTTTTGTTTACAAATAGACTTGTTCAATAGAATTTTTGCCAAGTGCTTTTAGCCAAGGACATTTTAGCTCCTCAATGGTCATAGTGCATATACAATGAAGACCTCAGCTAGTGCACAAACTACATGGACTTGTAGAATCAGCTGTGCGACAACAAATCCTCCGCAACAGTTTAGGTGTGGTGAACAATATTCAGGGAATGTCTGAGGCCGACACAGCCAAGTACATGTTCGCAGCTAGAGCACAATGACACAATGAGTATCAGAGTAAAGAAGAGCCAGCCTAAGATAGACTATGGTGTATCAAATTACTTCTTGCCATCAGTGCACAGCTCAGGACAGTGGATGAATATACATGCCTCCAGTCAGTGAACAAATGTGTCTCTAGCCTCAACCAAAATCAACAGCGGCCACTTCAGTGATTCAAAGTGCACCTACAGTCACAGTCAAATCCTCAAGTCTTTGTATCCTCGAGTGCTTCCACGCACCCAGTAGAGGAGAGTCGTGCAGGGTTCCACCGGCATGGTCACAACTTGAAACTGGTGCCATACCATAACCATCTCCTAAGGCTAATGGCCGAGATTGAGGAAATACATTTTTCCTTTATGAACAGGGCCAAGATGCCTACGCAGATGCGCTAGCCACTCTCACATCCTGGTTGTCCATACCAGAGGATGACACGGTGAAAGTGTCGGTAACCTACACAGACCAGCCAGCACACTGCATGAGCATAGAAGAAGCAGACTCCATAGTAGAGCTCCCATGGTATCATGACATCAAAGTCTACTTGGAAATCGGGAGTCACCATCTAGATGCATCAGTGGCAGATAGAAAGACCATGGTCTGACTGCCATCAAAATATGTGCTTGGAGCAGGACACTTGTACAGGAGGTCTTACAATCAGATGCTTCTACGTTGTCTGGTTAAAAAGGCAGTCGATACAGTAATGTTGCATGTGCATGCTGGGACATGTAGGCCACACATGAATGGGATATTATTAGCCAAGAAAATAATGTTACAAGGTTATTTCTGATCAACCATGGAGACGGACTACTATCAGTTGTGCGAAGATGTCACAATTGTTAGGTCCATGGCTACTTCATTCATGCACCACCATAGTAGCTCAACGACATGTCGTCACCCTGGCCTTTCTTAACATGGGGAATAAAGGTCATCAGAGCTATCCACCCAGCAACTTCTAATGGACATCAGTACATCCTGGTAGCTATTGATTACTTTACAAAATGGGTGGAAGCAACTTCCTACAAGACAATGACTGCCTCTATGACTAAAAAGGTCATCAGGAATAATATCATTACCCGATATGGGGTCCCGTATTCAATCATCTCTGACAATGGGACAAATTTCACAACAAAAAGGGTCGAAGATTTCCTACAAGAATTCTATATCAGGCATCACAGGTCCTCCCCGTACCATCCTCAGATGAACGAGGCTGTGGAGTCCACCAATAAGAATCTAACCAATATTCTTAAAAAGATGGTGGAAACACATAAGGACTGGTATGACAGGCTCGCATATGCTTTGTGGGCTTACAGAACATCAGTCAGGACTTCAATGGGAGCGACTCCATATTCTCTAGTGTATGGTATGGAAGTAGTCCTACCTATAGAGGTGGAGATACCATCGCTCAAAGTCCTGAAAGAAGCGGAGTTGGAAGAGGCAAAGTGGATTGAGGACCGCCTTGTTCAATTAAACTTAATAGATGAGCAATGATTGCAAGCTATGCATTTTGCGCAACGCTATCAGAAACGCATGGCCAAAGCTTATCAGAAGAAGGTCCGGCCTAGAAGTTTCTTGCTAGGGGACCTGATCTTGCGAGCTATTCATCTTCCTGATGGTTGTGGCAAGTTCAAATCCAACTGGCATGAACCATTTGTAGTCAAACATGTCTTCTCTAGAGGAGCAGTAATCCTAGAAGACATGAACCACATTGAACAATCAGAGCCAGTTAATTCTTGCTACCTGAAGAAGTACAGTTAGTGATCATAAACCATGTGTCCTCACTCTGCGACACTATCATCTTTCTCCATGCTTGCACGAATTCATTTTATCGATGTCATTTTGCATCCATGTAGCCATGCATCTTAGTACATACTAACTCCCATTCAGTATATGCATTATAGGCAAGTGATTGTCATCATCATCGCATGCATGGGTCTTAGCCCAATGATAATAAGCAGAATAGGCTTGCTAATGTTGGGAATGTGTAGCACCTACTCAGGTAGATACTATTCAGGTAACCTAGGGTCTGTGGGAGCCACATTTCATCCTGAATTGGGCAAAGTATCCAAGCCACTCAAGGACCCTACACCTCCCAGGGGGAGATAAAATGTTAAGGGTGAGAATGAGAGTGTGAGAAATAAAATAAAAATATATATCTGTGATAGGGCATAAAAGAATTAGAAGACAGAAGTAACAGATAAAAGTCAGCCCTAAAGAGAGAAGGCATGATAGGTAGCACTGTTCCTACAATTTATCTTGGTGAGGAGTCAGAGTGAATACCTGGAAAGCATGTTCCAAAAAGGACCTAGCCAACCCTTTAAACAGCAGCAGCTCCCCACCATAGACCAGGTACCTATTACCTCCAAGCTAGGGATAGGGTGAACCCACATGCCTATAAGGGAGAAAGAATAAGGAAATAAAGTAAAAAGATGGGGTATGGTTTAGTGGGGTTTGGAATGGAGCCTAGGACACAATATTGCATTTTCAGAAAGCCACCCAAAAAACTAGGGGCTTGGATAGAGTTTCGTGAGGCATGGAGCTACCATTCCCTTGTATACATGGTGATAAGCATTGCAATGTTGAGGGCGCTAATAAGATCCCACAAATCATTTAGCATGCATGCATTCTTCTCATAAACATCATCTTAAAGTGTCGCAAAGTCTAATCAAGTTCTTTCAACAGGGACATGTTAACAGTTTCAGCCTAAGAGGTTCAGGAGGACATCGCTTAAACCAAGGATATGCAAGTTGCTCTTATTGGTTAAGGCCATTTACATCAAACCAGGGGCATGTCAGCTATCCTATGGTTAGACACGCTAAGCCAGTACTCGACAAGGGGAATGCAAACTACTCTTATTGGTTAGCGTCATCCATGTCAAACCAGGGGCATGTCAGATGTCCTATGGTTAGACACACTAAGCCAATGCTCGACTAGGGGCATGTCAACAGCTCTACAGGTTGAGGACCCCCGTAATCTTCCTGGGAGGCATTCCAACTGCCTCATATGGCTTCTTAAGTGCCTTATAAGGGCTCAATCATCAAACAATCCCGATCATCAGGGTTTGATGGCTATATCTCATTATTTTGACACCTGGTCAAGATCTGTTGGTAACCAGGATCTCTTGCCGGAGCTATATGTAGGACGTAGTCTGTTTAATAGCTCACTGTTTAGTCGATTGTAACATTCAGCTTTAGCTAGTCTTTTTGATTTTCTATACCACTCGTGTTGCACTCTTTCTGTTTGCATTGGACTTTACAAAATGTTGTCGAATGAAACAAAGTTGAAGCCCATTTCTAAACTAGTGTTTTGAGCATGTTCTGTAGGAGATCATTTCCCCTTTCTAGTGTGACTTGAGTTAAGAGAAGCTGAAACACCCTATTAATCATGGGTTTCCCCACGATGGTCATACCTATGCACTGCTCAAATGTTCTCCAAGCATGGATTGGGCAATTAACAGAAAGTGATCATGATAAGCTATGGACTTGGGGTATCTCTTCAAAGTTGCTGGATATCGCAAAGGTGGGGGTTTCTCGATACTTCCTATGTGCAGCAGCTTAGTTTTGGAGGCCACCCCATCATGTATTCCACTTCGAGAGAGTTGAACTGACTCCTACATTGGAGGAGGTCCATAGAGTGTGCTGTGTGCAGAATTTCCTAGGACCTACGGTGTTTATGCGGCACGATGGATATTCCTCAGTCTTGAGTGAGCTAACTTGCTTGTGTGACTATGTCGGTGGAACCCCTGGGCGCGGTTCACCAAAACCTGACTCCAGTGTGCGGGAACACATTGGGAGGTCCGATACAGTCACGGCAAAAATCCCTAGCGGAGGCGCCAGTTCCTGTGACCATGCCGGTGGAACCCCATGGTGCGGTTCACCAAAACCTGACTCCAGTGTGCGGGAACACACTGGGAGGTCCGATATAGTCACGGCGAAAATCCCCAACGGAGTCGCCAGTTCCTGTGACCATGCCGGTGGAACCCCTGGGCGCGGTTCACCAAAACCTGACTCCAGTGTGCGGGAACACACTAGGAGGTCCGATATAGTCACGGTGAAAATGGTGAATCCGGAGGAAGAGACAAGACTCGGAAACACCAAAGGGAAGACAAAAAGGATAAGGAAAGGAGTCGCCACCTAGTCTTTCAATGGAAAGACAAGGAAAACCAAGAAAACACCAAGAAAGGCAGAAAGCAAACAAGATGCAATGATGCATGTGTGATCCGTGCCTAATGGATAATGCAAGAATGAATGTGGGCCAGAGAAAGGGTAAAGATTCTGGTTACGCATGGGGAAGGGGTTAGG
>JAMKQA010026132.1:0-14620 GCA_024699735.1 Posidonia australis
CAAGGCATGTAGGTTCACAAGTGTGTATAATTGAATATTTGACTTTAATAACTACTTGTCATATTTTCTTAAGTGATTATTAATCTTTAATCACATTTCATTTGTTATCATCAAAACATATTAATAGATTTTTCCAACACTTATCAGGTTTTTTTAACCTTAGACACGAAAACGACCCGTTTAATAATCGTGTCTACCGGATAGACACGATAAATACACGAGACATGATAAGGGTAAACCCAAATATAGTTATATCGTGTTGTGTTATCGTATCGTATCAGAAATTGACAGGTCTAATGTAAACTAACACTTTGAATTGCAAACATTCTGAATTCAAGAACAATAGTAAGATTAAACTGAAAAATGTAAACTAACATACATATGAAGTTAAAGTACATGACAACCACAATATCACATGGTACTGTCAACAAAGTTCAAACCAATAAGTAGATAAAAATTGAGTTCAAAGTACATGACAAATAAATAAGATACATATACGCCAAGTTAAATTCCACAAGAACATCATCAAAAGATACAAGGAAAATTTAAACAATTCAAGGGCCACGAGAAGCAATGATCTCATCACAAATATAATCTCAAAGTAATTCTATTTCATTGTCATCAAATACAATTGTTTCTTCCTCTTATTCAATATTACCTCCATTTTGGTTGACACAACTTTCATCCTCAAAAGCTTGTAAAATTTCATCATCAAGTCCTTGTTTTATTATAAAGTTATGTAATGTCATTGCAACAATTACAATCTTTACTTGGATAGGATATAGGTACAGAGGCATGAAATTAAGATTATTCCAATACTTCTTTATAACTCCAAAGGAGCATTTAATAACATTTGCAACGTCCTGAATTTCTCTTTATTTTTATTTTCTGTTTATGGGCACGTATTTTAGGTGAGTGTTGGACGTGCGTGTATGAGGCATGTGTTTCAGGCGTGTTTTGGGATTTCAAAGTTCAATGAGTGTGAGCTAAGGTCTGAGGATTAGTTTCCCACTTAGATTTGTGTTAGTGATTGTGTTTTTATCAAAGAATGATTTGAATGAAGATCCTTATAATAATTGGCCATTAATAATCTTAGTTCCATTGGATTCTAATGATAATTAGAAGGGTTATCTTGAAGGTATTCATAATGATTAATTAGTCCCTTGCAAAAGTGGATTACATACTCATGGGATATTGCAAGTATTTTGGATTGAGTGCATGAGCTTGTACATGCATTTGCTATGCACTAAGGATCATGCGTGCATGGGTTGTGTTTGTGTCGACAATGAGCACACTATGCCTGGTGTGCGTGGAGTGCTGACACTTATTTGCTTGGCTGCATGCATATTGTTGTTATCTTATGACTATTTGAGAGAGGAGTTTGCACTGCCCTTCTTATCACTCGCTACATGCAACTAAATGGAGGAGTAGAAGAAAGATAAAGGTGAGAGTTGAGAGACTTGAGTAGAGTAGAGGAGAGCTCTGTGTTCTTGTTTTGAGAAGAAGAAGAGGAATCGTGCAAGAGGGAGATCCGCAAGCTGAGAAAGAGGAGAGGTGCTTTGATCAATGTTTGAGGAAGCTCTGGTCGAAGTTTTAACATCGATGTTCTTCTCGTGATAGTGTGTGGATGCCTATTGAGGTGAGTTGAGCTTGAAATATTTGTTGGGTTCACCTCCTCATTCTCTGCATGTGGGTTGATTGAGTGGCTCTTTGTGTTGCATGAGCTCTATGTGAGACTTTGGGGGTTAGGTCGTGCTTGAATGGAGGTGTGAACGGTTGTATAAGGTGCACCGATGAAGAAGACCGTCGACGTTGAGTTGGGTTATCACTATAATAGTAGGTTGCTAGCATGGACTCAAGGTACATGCCTCATCGAGCTTCTATAGTGCAATTAGAGTTGTGGAAATGGTTTTGCATTATTGATTATGCTGTGAAGATAATTTATAGCAATTTTAGATGATTTTATAAGCTTTAGTTGTGATTAAATGGGTTGCTTGAGCTCATAGTAAGCATTATTCACTAAGCACGTTTGCTAGCTTTGAATTTAATATCTTGAGTTTTAGATAACAAATTCTTGTGATTTTGATTACATATGGTAGATAATTTCAAAAACTTTATTTTGATATATCATGTGTAATTTTTTGGCTTATGTGGAAAATTATAAAATGATTTTAAGCTGCTATGTAATTTTGCTGCTCTGGTTTACTCTTGAGGCACAAATGATAGGTGTGGATTATATGTGCATGTCATAGACTTGTATTGGGGGTGTGGATTGGCCTGACAATGAAATTGTGACCTATTTTTGAATTGTAATTTGAACCAATAGTTGATATGAGTTTAAAATATTTTTGAAATAAATTAAGGAAATACTAAGAATGATCTTAAGAGATATTCTCACTATTTTCTGTTTGTGAAGACTAATATGTTGAAGAGGTTGAGGTCTGTGGACCAATAAGAATGAGTCTAAGGTTTAAGAACAAAAAGTAATGAAGAATCATATTAATGGACCAACAATGATAGATACCTCTAGAGGGTCACATGTGAAGTCTATGTTGAGGTTTCAAGTTGAGTGTCAGCAGGGTCAAGGGTGAGAGTCCCTGCATGGCTCAGGTGTAAAGACTTGTATATTGGTAGTGTCGGGGGTTTAGATTTTCACAAGGGGACTCAGGTACTAAGGATGTCGATAATGCATATCCTGTGTGTGTTGGTCAAAATGTGATATGCACGTACCTTGCTTCTGGTTACGTCCCAAAGTAAATAGTTTTGGAGTCTTCTTCACAAAGAGGAGGGTGTGTGTGGGGCATTCTGTGTGCAATAGAGCATTTAAACACTAGTGACAGTCTAATCTGCATGGTAAGTATGTGGGATCAAATCACGTGTTTCTAAGTTACTCAAGATAACTAAGTACTCGTGTTATCTTAAGTTTCAGTGGATTTTATTAATGAGTTTTGGATGCATGCTTATTCGATAAAGATGCATCATATTTTTCTGTGTAGAGGACATTGTAGCTTCAATATCTGAGAAGCACAATGGTCCTGGTTTTGGAGGATTTATTAGAGTACTAATAGATGCATGTTTTATCTCGAGAGCTCAGTTTTGACAGTGTCCAGATAACTTAGGAGGTACTTCAAAAAAAAGTTAGGAGGTCTACAGCGTGGATAAAGCTGAGCTTCCCATGAATAACCAACGTGCCTACCTTTTGAAAGGTCTTCCAATGATAAGGTTAATGCTACAAATAGGTGATAGGAGTATTCGATTTAGGCTGTTAGGTTTGCAAGAGATGCTACTCTAGCAAAAGTTGAAATTTCATTTACATGACTGTGGCTCGCAAGTTCTGTTGATTCTCCTTTTAGGGACGGCAAAAGAAGTGAGGTATACTTCCATGTGCTTCGATCGGATGACGGTGATTGATATACTTACCTGCTTAAAGCAAGGACAAAATAAGATCTGGTGTCGTCAAAAAGTGGGTGAATCCTCTGTTTTCTTCCTTCAAGCCCCAATCAATGAAACTGTACATGCAGAAAAATCAAGTGGTTTTCAAACATCTAGGAAGTCATTGCATTTGTGCAAATTATTATGTCGCTAAGCTACAAGTCTCTGAAAGGTTTGTCTCCGATTTTTTATTTCTTTTTTTCGCAATGTTCAAATACTTTAGGCACAACAAATAAATTGGAATGGTTTAAATATTTTATTTGAACGAATACATTATTAGTTATTACGACCTCATGAGACTTACTACTGACTCTCAATCATCTGATTTTTCCCAACTATCCTATACATCAAGTTTTGTACTTCAGAGTCCGAGTGGCCTGCACTTTCAATGTCGGTGATGGCAAATCCATTCTCTTCTGGGAGTATATCTAGTACTAACACTCCATTTTTTCTAGTAATATGACACAGAAAGGGCGACAGAAATGAGGATCACCATCTTGTCCCATTTGGATAACTGCAGCTTTTTTAAATCCAAATGGGGTCTTTCATTTAGCCGTTTTTTCAAAAGTAGTGATCAGTTTTCTGTGATTTTGAACTAAAGCCGTCCACTTCAACTATCGTCCATATACGATCTATACTCGACTATGCAGCTAGAAAACTTTTAAAATATCACAATACATTCCCCTAATGAGGACAAAATACCTTTTATTATTCACAATGTGTCACTTGATAAGTCCCTGTCAGTTATCTCCAAACCAAACATTTTAAGGAAAGTAAGAGGGAATCACATTAGAGTTTCATTAGGCTGTTGGCATACCTCATTTGATAAATATATTCCTCCTTTCGTGAGGTTACCAATCTCCAACGCTAATGTAATAGTTTTAGAAAGTTTCATGTGCCATGCTAATCACCCGGATGCTGCATTTCCTCTTCTTTGAATGTCAGCCATCAGCTTATTAGCTTTGTCCACAGCAGTTTCCGTTCCACTTTTAAGTTTAGAAAGTGTTTTTCTTTCTCTAGATTCCTTAAGAATATCTGACATAGATTTGGCTTTATTCACTATAGACATTCTCAACTCCAAAGGTTTCTCCCCCTCCCCATCTCTGTAATTTGCCGGTAACTTCTTCGAATGCCAGAGAGAATTCATTAAACCTGAAATCTTCCTTGACATTTCAAGCAACCTCAATCTCTTCAATTGCTTCACGAGCTTCCGATAGGTATGGTACTGTGGCACAATACCCTTTTTTATCATCTCCTCAAACTCAACACAAGCCTCCTCCCACTTGTTCATCCGGCAAAGCATATGAATCAGCATGGTACTGGTTGCCAAGTCAGAATCGAATCCATTCATGTTCATCTCCCTGATCAACCGCACTGTCACATCCCATTTCCCCTCCTCGCACGACATTTTGATCAGGCGACGATACGTTAATCGATCCAGGGCATATCCGGATTGAACCATCTTGTTGTAAAGATTCATCCCGTCCTCCATCCTACCAAACTTGGAAAAAAACCTAAAGAAGTAGTTATAAGTAGTTGCTGTAGGAACAATTCCTCTCCCTATCATCAACTTAAGAATGTTGCTAGCTGCAGCCGGATCCCCACTCTTGCAGAAGCCCTTCACGAGTGAATTATAAGTAGAGATATTTGGAGAAACACCGTAAAGCGGGAACTTCTCGACCATGCCAAGCGCTTCCTTAAACCTCCTTGCCTCTGCAAGAGCACCAACAATAGGATTACAAGTGATGACATTGGGCTCGATCCCCTCCTTCCTCATCTCCTCAATCAGCACCATCGCTCTATCAACCCTCCGCATCCGGCAAAGCCCCTCAATAAGCATCCTGTAACTCACAACCGTGGGCCGAACACCCTCTCTTTGCATCTCCTCCCACACCTCATTGGCTTTCTTGAGCTTGCATGCCCGGAACCACCCGTTGAGAAGAATGTTGTAACATCGGACACTCGGCATCCAGCCCAATTCGTCCACCTTCCTCCTGCCAACGTACTCCAACGCAACTCCCATGTGCCCCTCCTTACAGAGCGAATCAATCAAAACATCAAACAGGTGTCCTGCGTTATCCAATTCTTTCGAACCCCACCCACCCCTGGAAAATTCATACGTCCGAATCGCCGCATTCGGCATCCCCGCCCGGCTGTAACGCCGAATAAGAGAACCGAAAGCTTCCACGTTATCACGATTTTGAATGAGCAAGGACCAGGCGGCGGCGAAAGACCGGGACTTACCGAGAACGTCGACGACAACGGCGACGAGGGACGGGGTGGGGGCGAAGGAGTCCGGGTGGGCACGGGCCCAATTGAACAGGGTGAGGACGGGTTTGGGGGAGAGGGAGGAATCAAGGAGGATGGTCTCGAGAAGGTGAGGTGTGGGGTGGATGTTGGTGGAGTTGAGGGCGGTTGTGAGCGCGGAGGTAGTGGGGTGGGGTTCGGTGAGGAGGTGGGTGATGGTGGCGGCGGGATTGGGATCGGTAGAGTCTGGTTTTTGTTGGGAGGTGGTGGGGTTTGGATTGGCATGAGCAAGTAATAGGTTGATTGTTGGCAGGGAGGAGGAGGAGGAGGAGGAGGAGGAGAACGGTCTGGTAGAGGTGAGGGTGGTGATGATGGCTCTGTGGAGACCACTCATCTGTATGTGAGATCACAGGAAATTGGTTGTTTGGATTCTTTACTTCTCCATTTTCTTGGTCACTTCTCTTTGGGTGTCATTTTCTTCTATGGCAATGATCAATTGTTGCATTGTTGTTGTATTCTCCTCTTTGAAAGTTCTGATTTTGAAGACTTCAAGTAATGGAGTGGGTATTAGGGCTGGTTATCCAAATCAACCAGATTAAATTTAATTGAATCATTTTTAGTAGTTTAATTTAATTTTTTTAAATTTAATTATTTATTTTAATTTGAAATATCTCTAAATTGAACTGTATGGCATAAAATATTTAAAAATATTTAAAATTAAGTTAAGTTACCTAACTGCCTAAGCATAAAATATCTATTATTTAACGAGTGAAGAGTGAGGACTAACTCTATTTCTCATCACGTCGCCACACTTCTTGTCTTTACTCTTTCACTTTCTCTTTGTGAAATTGAGATGATGAGATCTAAGATCTCTCTGTGAGGACCAATCGTCAGCCACCACTCCACATCGAAGATTAACCACCACTCCACGTCGGAGATCACTAGATTAGGATACCGGTCTTGTCCATGTCGATCTCGCCCATGCTGATCTTGCCCTATTCCTCTTTCGTCTTCCTCCACTCCTGACTCCTCCACGTCGGTCTCGTCCTATTCCTCTACCCTCTTCCTCCACTCCTAACTCCTCCACACCAATGTCTCCCACAAGAGTACCAAACTCCCTCTTCCTCTTTCCTCTTCCTCCAGGCCAATCTCACCCACAAGACTTCCTCTTCCTCCAATCCTGACTTCTCCATGTCGGTCTCGCCTCCAAACTCCCTCTTCCTCTTTAATATTCTTGCCGAACACTGGACTGCCCCACGTTAGACTTCCTCTTCCACCAATCACCACCTTCCACCGTAGTATGCCAAGACTCTTCTCCAAAATGGCTTCCACAAATAGTGTTTCTTCTCTAATGGAGGTAGTTTCTTACTTTCTTTCATTCACTTGCATTTCATCTTTCTCTTATAGTCTTATACAGTTATACTTACTGGTTACTACTGAATAAGAAGACCTCTAGGCTCCAACTTAGTTCAAGCAAAATAAAAACTAAAAACACCTCTATTTAGTGACTGCAGATTTAGTTATACTTACTGTGAATTTAGTTGGACCAACTATTTGCCGTTTGTTGTTGGAGTGAGGTTATTCAGTGAATACAATGTTTGATCCTTTTAATGCATTTTTCATTTTTTGTAGATGGCAAGTATTGAAGATAATAGTGGAAGCAATCTAATCAATGACAATGAACATGACACCTCAAAGGAAAGAACTACTAATGAGATTATTCTATCTTCTAAAACTAAAGTTTCCAAGAAAAAGCCTTGCAAGACAAAGTTCAATGTATGAGAACACTTCAACAAAGAAAAGGATAATGTTGGCACTATAAAAAAGATAAAAAGCAATTATTATTGTTCATATTATACTTTTTCCTCTACTACTAGTACATTACGTGGTCATGTTAGTAAATACCCTAAGAATCCATCACATGAGTCTTTGGCATTCAATATTGCATAGTCAGAACTCATTTCTTGGAAATTTGATCAAGAAAAAGTAAAGAGGTATTTGTTAGAATAATTGTCATCGATGAATTGTCATTTAGTTTTATTGAACGTTCAGATTTACGTCAATTCATATTTTGTTGCACAACCTAAGTTTATGAACAACAATAGTTGCTCAAATGACGATTCATGACAGTGAAAAAAAAACTTGAAATCTATTGTAGCTAACTCCATGTTTGGGATTTGCCATGCTACAGATACTTAGATATCAATATAGAATGTTTCTTGTTTATGTCTCATAACTCATTTCTCATTTCATTGATGATAATTGAAAATTACACAAAAAAATCATAAACTTTTGTATAATTCATAGTCATAAGGGCAAAGAAATCGGTAAAACCATAGAGTTATGCCTCCTTAATTAGGGAATAGATAATGTATTTGCAATAATTATGGATAATGCTAGTTCTAATGATGTTGTAATTGACTATTTGAAAAAACAACTGTCTAAAAAGAAGAAGCTTGTACTAGATGATAAGTTTTTTCACTTGAGATGTTGTACACATTTCTTAAATTTGATTGTTAAAGATGGCAAGCATAAGATACAGGACTCTATTAATGCAATATGTGCTTCAGCGAAATATGTTAAAAATTCACTACAAAGAGTACAACAATTTAAATATTGTCTAAAGTAAGAAGAAATAGCTTACAAATCTACATTATGTCTTATTATTTCAACTAGGTGAAACTCTACATATCTTATGTTGGATTGTGCTTTGAAATTTCAAAAGGCATTTGAAAGAATATAAGAATAAGAACCATCATTTAAATATGAGCTTAATTTGAAACACCCAATTAGTAAGGATTGAGATAATGCACGGGTTTTAATTAAATTTCTGAAGCATTTCTTTGATGTTACTAAAACATTATCTTCTAGTTTGCATGTTTCTTTCAATTATTATTTTAATGAATTTTGCAAGATTTAAGGCCATCTAAATACTTGATGCGAACATAGTGATTCATGTTTGAGTACTATGACTATAAAAATGCTTGCTAAATTTGACAAGTGTTGAGGAAAACTTGATAGAATTAATTTCATGTTGGTACCTGTAGTTGTATTGGATCCTCATTATAGGATGAGACATGTTAAGTTTTGCTTTGAATGAGCGTATGATGAAAACAAAGTAAATGAATTGTTGACAATAATCAATGAGAGAACGAAATTTTTATTTGAACACTATCAAAAGAACAAGCAAATTTAAATTTATTGGATGCTTATGAGATAGAAGAGAATATGGAGAATAAAACTCTATTCAAGAAGAAATTAGAAAAGGAAGAGAGTAAAAATTCTAAATCTAAATTAGATAAATATCTGGAACAAAAGTCTTGAAAAGGATGATCCTTCCTTTGATATTTTGACTTAGTGGAAAATAAATGTAAGTAATTGCCTAATACTTTCTAAAATGATAAAGGATGTCATGACACTTCTCGTTTCTACCGTAACTTCAGAATCAGCCTTCAACTTGGGTAGTTGTATACTTGATCGATTTAGAAGTTCTTTAACTCCTAAAATCATGAAATTCTTGGTGTGCACAGAAGATTGGATAAGAAACACTTATTTGGAACTTCATGTTAAAGAAAAGCTTGAAGAACTTGAAGAAATTGAGAAATTAAGTGATTCAATTTCTTTTGTTCTTTCTACGTTTGTTTTATTTATGAATGATCTTTTAAAATAATTAACATTTTCACATGATTTCTTTTACAATCAATTTGGAAAGTGAAGATGGAAAGAAAAATTATAATTGTAGAATAGTAGAAGGTTGCTTTCTCCTTACATGATCATGGTCCCTGTTATTTGTTTTTATCCTTTCACTTTCTTATGTTTGATTGTGATTGTGGTTGTAATTCAACTGTTATTTGTTTCACTTTCTTATGTTTGATTGTTCTCCTTGATTGTGGTTGTGATTGTTAACTTGTTATTTCTCCTTCAATAGCCTTGTAACAAAGACTAACAAACTGGATGACTGTTATAAACATACTTTGGTTCAACTATTTGATTGTGGTTGTTATTTCTCCTTCAATGGCCATATAACAAGGACGAATCGACAATGTTATTCTTTTACTAAATTATATTTGATTATGGTTGACTTGTTGTGATTGTGGTTAATAACGTAATATACTGTTTAATTTTTTTCTATCCTATATCTGATTATATTCTTTTATTTTTCATTATCAATATTTTATTTTTTTTATATGTTTTATTAAATGATTAAATCACAAACCAAACCAAATTAATTTTGAGTGGTTCCATTTAATTCGGTTTCAATAGGTAAAATAGTTCAATTTAGTTTGAAAATTTTTCAAACCAAACTATATAGATTTGATTTGTGATTTTACCTGAATCAAATTGAATCATACCTACTCCCAACGAGTACTCGACTTTTTTTTTTGTTGGAAACTTAAATAAGTTAGTTAGTGGCTTTTCTGACCACATCCTCTTCCTAGGTTTTAACAATCCAACAAATGCTGGTCAAATGTGCTATTCGCAGTTGGTTATGAACTCCTAACTTTTGATTCAGGATCAAACAAGGACTTGTGGAAGTTGTTTTGATTTTAGCAGTGTACAGTAACACCAATTGGTGACAGTGAAGCCTATGTGATTCATTATATTTCTGCATCTTCCTCAATTTTGACAAAAATTAGTGATAATGAAGGCCATATGATTTCAAAACAATCATGTTATGTAAAATTAAGTTTCAAACATAAAAATATTCATGATCAAATTTGATTTATTATAGCAACCATTGACCACCGAAATTTATGAAGTCACAAAATGTTATGCACATGTAGACTGCAAATGCACTAATTTTACATAATTGCATTAAAATAATCTTATATTAGAAAAAGTAATAACCACTCATTGTTAATTGATTTTAACTTAAAATTTATATTTCAACATGATATCTGAATTAAAAGAAGCCCAAACAAGCCTAAATCGAACATACATTCCCCATATCCAAAAAGGCCTTAGGACTTAAAAGAAACTACAAGAGAGTGAAAATGTCAAAATAATCTCACATCAAAAAAAAGAAAGAAAGAAAACTATACTAGTAATTATACATAGATAAACCACTTTATTTGATTCTAAATTAGATGACTGTATTTCAACAAGCTACATAGTTAAATAGTTGAAGTCTTGTTTTTCCTCAAGACGAGACAAAGCTTTGCTAGCACCATTTTAGCGGATTTCCCTCAACCATGTTGCGTAGTAATTGCCTTGTAAAGACGCTTGGAAAAAGGTTACCTTTAAAAGGTATACATAGAGTCTCAAGAATTTAAGTTAAGAAAATTCTGTATTCAAGCTTTTCCGTTCATCATTTTGTTGGATGCCCAACGGTCAAAAGAACTGACTATTTTTATTGTATGTACTCCACAAGAATATAACCTAAAATTTTTTATTAAAAAATTCTACACCTATTAAGACTTGAACTGAGAATCTTTTAATTGAAGTAATAATCACAAACTGAATAAACTACGCTTTGTTTGATATAACATGAAAATTTACATGTTGCAGTATATGAAAACTGATACTATACAACTCTGTTATTATTTGCCTTTCGGATAGCAGACGGCTTATTGGAGATCTCGTATATCAAAATAGTAATAACAGCCAAGGGATAAACCTCTTGTTTTTCTATCTCCTCTGGAATGTCAAGAATTTTATTGCCAGGGCAAAAACAACCGCAAAGATGATGCAGAAAATAGCAATCATGAATGCTGCAAGGCCTAAACGGTTGTGATGGAAGCCATAATGTTCCTTTAGAAATAATCTTATGCTGATGGAGTGAATGCCATCAGCTAATTTCAAGTGTTTGTCAATGTCCCCAAATTGGGAAGTCAGAAGTCCATTCAAACTCCATGCTATGGGGTTTGCCCAGTAGTACCACCTCCACCATCCAGGTATTCTCTGCAAGACGAACTAAAATTGTCACAATCCATCTGAAAGAAAGGATGGAGATGCAATTTACCATAAGAACAACAACCAGTGGATATGTATGTATTGTGAAAACGATAGCATGCCTTTAGAGGAATCGTTAGCATCCTCTTCGGTGCAAAAGGTGTTTAGCACAGAAACCTTTGAAAAACAAATCCAAATGCATCTTTTATCAGGACCCTGGTTTCCCTATACATACAAAGTTAACCAGCACAATGGTAGTTTGTAACAGAGCCTTTCTCTTTCTTACATTTTCAGAAACTTCCAGAAAAGACTGAGTGTTTTTAATCAACCATGAACCATAAAATAATCATCTAAGTCTAATTATATATTTTGGACTTTACAATCGTGCATCATTTCCCCCCAAGGGATTATCTTTGATAAGCACAGTAACTTCGTATCTTTTCTCACTACTTGGCATCCGAGTCATATTAGATCTGCAATTTATGTTTAACTTTCAACTACCAGAGATTCACCTTCTAACCACCTCACCTTATTAAGCTACATATTGTTAGAGTTATATTAGAGTTATCTCATTATCTACATTAGGTGTGTTGGATTGTTGGATTATTTGAAATCCATTTAGTCTAAGGATATCCTCTAATTCATATAAATATGTAATTCTTTTCTACTAAATAACATTAGACTCTATTATTCTCCTTTAATCTCTACATGATATTAGAGCTTGGATTTTAACCCAAATTTCTCTTCACCACCACCACCCACCGGAAACCACCATGCTGCCACCGCCTCCGCCACCGTCCTACGTTGGATCCATCGCCGCACGTCGTTGCCGGCCACTCCAGGCCTTCCTCCTGCCGATGTATCCCTCCGCCGCCCCTTTCGCCGACGTTCCAGGCCTCCTTTCCCGTCACCAACTGCTCCTATAGCAGCCACAGGGGGCGTTGGAGGCCCCTATCCTCGCCGTAGGGGCAGTCCAGCCCCTCACTACCACCGTTTGACATCCCAGCCATGGTGTAGGCCCTTTCATCTCTCCTCCTCCCTATATGTGTGGATACGTAATATCCACCTATGTTTGTGCATCTAAACTACGTATTGGTGTCTCCAATAAGTGTTAGTGAGTTGTTTTTGGCCGTCTATTCATCAAATTAGGTGATTTTCTTCACCCATCTTGCAAAATTAGACCATATTATATTCTATTTATAATTACATGTGAATCTCTAGTAAAGTACCTCAATGAAACCTCTGAAAAACTAAATGACACAAATTATCTCCTTTGAACACAAACTTTTGAGACGTTTATCATTACCCATTACAAAATCAGTCATCTCATCAAACCTCCTTCGGATAGTAAGGATATTGATGACTAGTTCGTGGATGATGCCACCTTGTCTCTAGGATGGTCAATAATATGAAGCCTACCGTAACTAGGAGAGTCATGATGCTGAAGCTTGCCAAAAAATTATGGTATACTCTACGTCTCACCTATGGTCATAAAAAGAATATATATAGAGTTTTTGAAGTATATGAACAATTGTTCACTTTCTGTCAAGGGGATCGGTTTGTTTCAAAGTATTTTACATTATTGAGGGCCTTGCTCAATGAGCTTGAGGTATATCAACCCTTGACTGCTGTCATCACTCAGATAAGTCAATGTCAAAAAGAACTAGCTGTGGCGATCTACCTTTTTAGCCTCTCTAGGATAGCTCAATTCTCAAATCAAGGAACAGATACTAGGAGTTGATAACAAATCTACAGACAACCTTTGCTTGTGTTTTGCGTATCTCCACAACCACTTCCTCTTCAGTCTCTGATCAGTTCACCATGGCAGCTACACATAGTAGAGGGTGTGGTGGCTCTCGTGAAGGTGGTCGTGGCCATACTAATACTAGAGGACGTCCTCATTGTACTCACTGTGGCAGGACATGTCATCAAGTTGACAGGTGCTAAGACTTAAATGGTCGCCCTTCCACTGCACATGTTATTACTGAATCTACACTAGCCACTTCCACTAGTGAGAAGCCGACAGTTACTATCTCACAGGCTGATTATGACATGCTCCTACAGTTAAAGGTCACTGCCTCTGCCACTACTGCCTCTCATTCTACTTCCACAGATACGAGTGTCCTTCTGACATCCAAGGATTCTCCCTAGATAATTGATTCTGGTACCTCCTTTCACATGGTAGGTACAAAAACCTTGTTTACTCATCTACTGATATTAAGCCTGTGGCCATCGCTGATGATCAGTCTTGTCCAGTTTCTAGAGAAGAAGTTGTGCAAGCCTCTTCCCAGTTTTCCCTTAACAAAGTCCTATATATACCTGATTTTCCTGTAAATCTTCTTTCCATTAGAGTAATTACAAAATAACTACTTTATTATGTGACTTTTTCCCCTTTTTACTATACATTTCAGGATTTGCTGATAAAGAGGAGAATTGGTTTGGACCGTAAACGAGAAAATAGTGTGTACCTACTGGTTAGTGACGATACACCACAACGATTAGCATCTGTTGCGTCCACCTTAAACCGTCTTCACTGTGGCACTACAGGTTAGGTCATCCATCCCACCACAAGTTGCAACAGGCATTACCATGGGTTTCTGTTTCTCCTTTCAAGTGTGAGTCTTGTCAGTTGAGTAAGCACCATCGTGCTTCCTTTAAACAATTACGTCTTGTGTCTAGTCTTAGTTTGTTGGAGTTAGTACATTGTAACATCTGGGATCTCGTCAGAGCCCCGTCTGTGTATAGTCATCGTTATTACATTGTGTTTACTGATGTTTTTTCAAGAGTGTCTTAGGTATATTTACTTAAAGATCATGGTCACATTTATGATGTACTGAAAACTTTTGTTGCTAAAATAAAAAATCAATTTAGTATTACTCTTAAGTGTTTGCAAGTAGGGGCAGCAATGGGTCGGGTCTAGACCCAGACCCATGGGTCTGGACCCGCTGGGTCTGGGTCTGGGTCTGGGTCTTGATTTTCAGACCCGTGGACCCGTAGACCCGGACCCGTTAGACCCGCTCACTTATTGGGTCAGGTCTGGGTCTAAAAA
>JAMKQA010026133.1:0-11499 GCA_024699735.1 Posidonia australis
TTTCAGCCTCTTGCTATACGCCCGAGGGCGATATGCCATGCCATGTTTAGTGCCTTATGCTAATAGGTGCATGATGTGCGAGGTGTGTCCTATGCTCAGAAATATCACTCTTTATTCCCGGGTCAAGTGTATAATGCAAAGATATTGCATAAGCATAATCAAAGTTATATCATTCCGAGTGATTTATCGTCATCGCTCTATATGCAAATGCAAATGCATAAAACAGGAAAAAGAAGAAAGCGTGCCTTCCTAGTAAATCCAGGAGGAAAACCAGGGAAAAACCCAAAAGAAAGCAAGTCGAGAAAGCATGACAAGGATCATTGGAAAGCATGCTATATGCAGAAAGCAGGATAGTGTGCTGGTTTGGTGCGCCAGATTGGTGAGTCAATCTGGTGCGCCACCTATGTGTGCCTAGGTGGGCCAGAAAGGTGCAGGGTTAAAACTGGGCAAATATGCAATGCCAAATCTTAAAAAATGATGCATTTCAGGAAAGCTGAATCATGTAAAAAATGCATTCGGGAAAACTTGCAAAGCCTCGAGGAAACAAATCAAAAGCATTGGCTTCAAAACATGATTAAATGCAAGTGTGGGTGAACCTTGCGTTCAAGGGCTAGTAGCCTCACACAAAGCTACCCTAAATGCAACTAAAATGAAGAAAATAAGATCATCCAAGCCTTTGGATTATAGGCTGAAGCAATAGCTTTCCGAGTAGGATAAAGCGTGCAAAACATAGCCTACCAGAGTGACATGGATAGATCAAGAAAACAGAGCAAAACTGATAAATCCATAAATGAAGTGATCAGGCATAATCATGGAATACCAGAGAATCATTAAAAACAGGAACCGCAGTGGAGATCATCTGGAGAAAACCATGAAAACATGTATGCAAAATGCCCTCTTACCAGTCTATGCAGCAGGGGCATGCGCTAGACTGGTGCTCTGGTTAGGTGCGCCAGTCTGGTGTGCCTGGAAGGTGCGCCAGATTGGTTCGCCCCAGGTTTTGGTTCAGACTGTTGCTGATCCAGAACCTGATCCAGAGCTGCCAGTGGGTAAAGATTTATGTAAAAAGTGTGATGCAGATGTCATGACTAAATACAGGAAGCTTGATGTGAGTGCATTGGAATAAGAAACTTCATGTAAATCATGCATTAAGAATGAAACATGTTGATGGTTTATATATGAATGATAACATGTAACATGCCAAAATAAAAAACATGGATATGTATTAATCATGGCATATGAAAGCATATAAAAAGCATATAGATGCATGACAATATATTAGATGCAAAACATGATAAAAGATGATAACATGTAAGCTTATGCTATAAAAATAGATAACATGGAGATTATTTAACATGAGACTAGCAAACATGTTAAACACAGATTTCATGAATCATACAGCAAAAAAACATCATATATTATGAATTTTAAAGCATGTTCTATCACATTTCTAAGAATAGCATTCAAAAGAAAAGGAGGTGGTAGAGAGCCTACCTCTTACGATGTTTCCTCTTGAAATACCAGAAATAAGATGATTCTTGTTGCTTTGGAAGGACCAAGGGTGCTCAAGGATGCAAGGAAGAGCTCCAGAACACTAATATTGGTTGTTGGGTGGTAGGAAAAACTCAAGCAAAAACTTGCTTTAGTGCAGATCTGTTTCTCAGATTTCAGCACCAGAGTTTTTTCCCAAAAAAGGTGTCTTGGATTGGCTGCTATGGAGGTCCTTTTATAGGGATCCAAGGATATGTTACTCATGAGAAACAAAGGGACTTGCAAACGAAAAGTCTCGAATATTCCTTGGCACATTCGTTTGCAAGAGTATCAGCCCAGAAGATGGAAGGTCAGCAGCCGCAGCCTGAAAATGGCAGGGCGCCTGCTTGGTGAGCCAGTGATGTGCGCCTACTTGGTGAGCCAGTGATGTGCGCCTGGAAGGTGCGCCTTGTTGGTGCGCCAACTCAGCTCACATAATTCTAGACTCTGGCCTGCTAATGGGTTTGGGGCTTGGTGTAAAGGCTGGTCACATCCAAAGTAACATGAGGATACTCATCTCCGGGTTACCTCAAAATCGGGGTGTCTACACAAACCATTTTCTCAAAACCTCAGAAATCAAGCCCACACCGGCCAAAACCACAACCGAGGCTCAACTAGCCCAAAACCACAAGCAAAGGCCCTCAATAGCCAAAACCACATACAGTGAATCGGGAAGCCCAGCGCTAGGTAACCTAACTCTGGCCACAAGTAGTCCACCAAGGAGCGACCACGGTGTGCCACCCTGTGTAGGAGCCAACTACCGTCTCGCGATTCTCCCTCTCTGGAGAACCCTTACAAAGCCAACCCCTCCTTGGGTAGGTTGTCCTATCTCTCATGATGCTACTAGCTACGTGGCACGTGTCCCATCCGCACTGGCCACCACAGGGTCTGCCTCCTCACAGCGTCCTCCACACACGGTGCTCAAGAGAGAGTGTCATACCTCCACATCCGACGACACCAGAGCCTCAGTGCTCACAGTGACAGCAGGAGTATCATACCTCCTCGTCATGCCACATGACACCTCAACCCTAGCCTTGGGACAACAGTCAATGAGTCTCATACCTCCAGGTCCCGACGGCCCTCAATCTCAAGTATCTCGACCCCCAACCTCAACCAGAGAGTCGCGCCCGACCACCCGAGAATGTCATCACATTCCCTGGTCCCGACGACACAATCCCACACTATCTCAACCTGTACATAGAAAACCAGGAAAACATTTTCCAAAATAGGCCAACTATTTCATTGAAATCCACTTTCCAAAATCATTTTCATATTGTTGAAAACACTTCCAAACCCTCGGCAAAACGGCGCATCAGGGGTCCCAAGAGACCACCACTGATGGCTCACAATCCCTCTCGATGGGAGAAAACAAACCAATTCGGAAAACCCTCGAAAATTAGATTTTATAAACTTTTTTGGGCCCAGATTCGACAGGTCGAAAATAGGTTCGGTATGCTGAAAATCCCTGATTCGATAGGCCAATCTAGATCAGTCGACAGAATTAGGTCAACACTCAGGCCAAATTTGGTATACCGAAAATGATTCGGTTGATCGAAATCTCCTGATTCGAGTAATCGTCCAAAATCAGACAACCGAATTTCGACCATAGGACCGAATCTGATAGAGAAACGGCATACCGAAATAATTCAATATGCCAAATTCTGCGAAAAACAAAAAAATAGCCCAAACCCTACAATCCTAAATCACCTCAACTGGGACCTCTGATCATACCCTCTAAACAAACACCAAAAATCTTGCATAAAATATAAGATGTAGACCTTCGAGTCTACTCCAAATCCCAATAAACAAAACTAAAATCCATTCACCATGCATCATGATATAAAATCACAAAGGCAGAAGGGTCAAAAGGACCTAAAACGCAACCACCGGCATAAATGCCCATAAATCAACCATAAATTCTCATAAAATCACAATAAATTCTAGGAATGTAAATTTACCTAGATTTCATGCAATCTTATCAATTTCTACCATTTTTATGCTCTCTATTACAGGGATTGGAAATGCGTACCAAAAACAATCTTTGACCAACTCCAGCGAACTCCGACGGCCCTGCATGACCACGGCCATTCCACGACCTCTGGGACGTCGCTCCAGAGCTTCCCAAGCCGCCACGAGCCACCCAAGCGCTTCCGCTTCTCTCCCTCTCTCTCTCTCTCTCTCTCTCCATCGACGCGCAAAAGAAGGGTACAAAGGAGGCAGGGGAGGACGGGTGGAAGGAGAAGGGGGTGGAGAAGGAGGAGTGGGGAGGATGGGAAGGAAAGGTGAGGAAGAAGAGAAGTGTGCCCGAGGAGGAGGAGAAAAGAAGAAGAAAGAAAGAGAAGACGACGACAAGTGACGGGGGAGTGCGATGCTGGCGGCTTATAAAGCCTACGCACGCAGTAGTTGGGAGCATGCTCACCTGCATGTCTCAGCCACCAGCACCCTACACGAGCACACTGGCCACTCCGCCCAACCACCAGTCACAGCAACCAGCCCATGACGCAGACCCCACATGGACTCCACACCCGGGCCCCACACACATAGTGCCACAATACACAGTGACAAACCACGCACAGGGACATGCAAATAAAAGGCAACCCACGAGGCCCAAGCCCAAAAGCATAAAACCACACAACGGACCTCGGAACAGTAACACCCGTCTAAGAAACAAATTCATTAAAATGTAAATAATTACAAAAATGAATTTTTACGAGAGTTACATGATTAGTTCTTACTTGACTTAATTAGGGATTTTGTTTAAATTTTGGTTTAATTGGTTTTTATTAGTGTTTTGACTTCATTGGTTTTGTTTCATTTTTGTTGGGATTAAGGTTTCTTTTTAATTAGATTTAATTTTTTTAATGGATTTTATTAAGTTTTACTCAATTTTGGTTTTAATTAGGGTTTTTACTTGATTAATTGGATTTTAAGTGGATTTATTTAATTTTGACTGTAATTGGGGTTTTTGTTTGATTAATTGGGATTTTAAGTGTTTTAAATGAATTTTGTTTGGTTTTAATTCTTAGTTATTGTTTTTTGACTTTGATTAGGGTCAGAGTGGACTGGTGTGGGCTTGATTGGGCTTGTGCAGGCTTAAGTGGGCTTGTGGGTTTAGGGTTTTGGTGGAGTTAGGATTTAGGTTTGATGGTCTCGCAACCAGAGCATCTTTCCAGAGAAGCCTGTTGCCAAGTGACTTCAGAATTGGGGTATCTACACATACAAACCAAACAAGCTTTTCTTTACCTCCATAAAAGCTATGAAAATATAGCTTAACAAAAAGCTAGCTTTTCTAAATAAGCTGCATAAGAAAAAACATTTCCAAACGCAATCTAAGTGGCACTACTGCTTCTTTCACTCAACCACAACCAATCTCTTATTACTATTTACTAATGAAATAGAAAAAGAGTTGGATGAACGGAAAAAGTAGCGACACGAGCAATAATGTAAAACAAAAAGGAAATAAAATGGAGTCATCAATCAAGTTAAAAAACACAAGGACTAAGAAGAAACCTAATAAACTACCTACTAGACTAATGATTACGCTAAGGGATTGTTTCTATGCAACTTGAGATTATGGACTCAGGTTATTAGGTATGAAAGGAAAAGATCTCCTTGTCGCCCCTCCTCAGACAGCCTAGCCTAGTTCTCAAAAGCCTCTTGAGTTTTCCCTCTTCTTTGATCTTATACCAGGCCAAGAACAACTGTTTACTCCTTGACGATCTTCGCCAAGGCTTCTGCAAAAATCATGATGTTCCTTCTCATAATCCAAGAAGAGATGAGCTTGAAAGATAAAGAATTACAACTCCTTTTGATCTCCTAGAACCCATTTGAAGATTGAAAGTTAAAGTTTTTTGCACATGAAAATGGGATTTCTCTTGTAGCCTTTTCGTAAGTCCATAAGGCACATGTGAATTTGGAAGCTTTCAAATGATGTTTTAGCTTTGAATATTAGTGGACATGATTCTTCTCAAGTGAAAAGGATGTTTTGTAAGTGCAAGAATGCAAGGGAAATACTGTCTAATAGATCTATGTGGTATGTACACCTAGAAGGCAAAATAAACATCATTTCTTACAACTATTGATTCAATCAATGAGAGTCAATTCAAGAATCGAATTATCTCGTAATTTTTATACTACTCACATCAAATTTGGTAGGCTAAAATATTTCAATAGATCATTTTTCACTAAAATTCTCTATTCACTATTTCAATGATTTTGAGACTTTATGAATTTGTTGAACTACTTGTTAGTCCTAAATGCTTCTAACCTAAGATACTTTAACAAGGATTAATTAAGTCACTTTTCCATGATTCTTGAGGATTTTACAAAACACATATTACGACTCAAACATAATACAAAAGTTACATATTTAGAGTTAAATTACAAGTCTTCATTAATGCTCCATGAACCATTTCACCTCTTTTTTCTTCCAAGGTCTATAAGAGATTCTTTTTTTGCCTATTACAAAGGGTTGACACATAAAAATATATCTTGTTATCATTAAAATTGAGATTAAGTTCATTGAGCCAACAGTCTTCACTCACTCAGGACAAAAAAATTGAGTAACAAGAAGAGAAAGAGTAGAGGGTGTTTCACGCTCGAGGGTGCAACACATAGGAATAGGGAAAACCTGATGAAAGTCACCTATCCTACATGCTTGATTCACATGAAAGTACAGTCTATGAAAATAAGGGAAAACTATATTCGGAATGTGAGGTATGAATGGAGAAGGTAACGATTTACCATTATGCACCCCCAAAACGCCTTTCCAGGAGGATAGACTCTACTAGCTATTTAAACTTATTTTTTTACAAAATGCTATAAGTGGATTTATTTAAATGGGTACAACTACGATATATGAAATGGTGTGGGAAAACTTTTTTATGGTTTTTGATATGTAGAGTTCAAAGATCTTAAAAATGAAGAGAAATGTTGGCAACATATCGAATATTGTGATTTCTTAAGACAGGGGAAGGTGAAATCAGAAAGGCTGCAATTCAACCAAAGAAATAGATAGGTTTCACCTTGACATTGTATTTCCATTCTAACCAAAGAAATAGATAGGTTTCACCTTGACATTGTATTTCCATTCTAACCACAACCTCGAATGGTTTAAGGAGAGCCTATCCTACCCTTGAAAAGTAAGAAAATTTAACCCTTTAGTTCGACAAAACCCCTGCTATTGCTATCATCTAGAAACACTAATACCTAGAACTTCGATGTTAATTTCTACTTGAACATACAAGAACGCTCTCTATCAGAAATGTTTCTCGAGAGTTCCACCTTTCTCTCTCTCTCTCTATCTATCTCTCTCTCTTCTTAAGGTTGGAAAAATGAGAAAAATTGAACTCTATCTACAATTGAAAAGATAATTAGTGTTGGTGATTAGCTTAGGATTTTAAGCTTGTTTAGACCTTGATAATCATGATTAATTAAGTCAAACCAATAAAAAATATAAAAATGATCGAACCAACCACGATTTTTTCAAAAGTAAGTCGATTGTCTCACGTGCACATGACGTGGAGACATTTTATTATTTTTTTGTAAAATGTCTATGATTTTTACCATTATGGTTTGTAAGAAACTACAGTTTGTCTCATGCGCATATATTGGATAGGTCCCTATAAATTTCACATCATAGATTCACCATTATGCTACTTTCTAATTTCCTAAGTTTATGCATGACTTTTTGTATTTTTATGATAAAATTATGATGACGATAAAACAAAATGCTTTTATTTAAAGAAATTTTTGGAAGATGAAGAGTTGGTTGAAACAAGATATTTGTAGTTGTTGCTTGTTTTTGTGATCCTTTTAAATGAATCATGTAAATAACTATGTGTGTGTGTGTGTGTGTGTGTGTGTGTGTGCGCCTGCACACACGTGCACATGCACGCATGCTTCTCTACCACTTGATGTTTGTAGCACATAGATACAACAAGAAATGCATTCAAATATATAAATGAGTTAAGTTTTTAAAGGTAAATATACACTAAAGTTAATATAAAAGTTGACAAAAAATAGACGATCAATGAAATAGACATATATAGTAAGGGTTGGATATTAAAAAATGCTATATTTAGTTATTTTTTGTATCAGAGATATTGTTGAAAATAAACAGAACGGTAATCAAATGGAAGAGCAATTAAGGATTAAACTCATGGTACGGGATAGAATTGGATTTTGAATAGATAATTTTCTTGAGAATATACACAAGAAATAAAAGAAAAATAGTTCCAAACAATATTCTTTCCTTGAAAACCAAGGGAGATCCTTGTCATCGATGTACCTAGAAGCAAAGCTTCTCACCTAATGCCATTATATATAAACAAAGAGGTAATGATATGATAGTGTCTAACCCTATTTTAGATAATTAAGACCCTAAACCACACTGCTTATTTAATATAACATCGTGTTAATCTACATCAACCATTACTAATTTGGTAGTTACATATTTTTAGTTAAAAAATCCATTATTTCCGTCATTTATGACAATGGACGCGATTAATATAACTACCAACTCACACTAATTTGAATTAATAGTTATTTCCCTTCTCTCTCTAACCAAATTTAGAAATAAAACTAATGTCATTTAATGACTATAATTTTGTCAAATTAATTACATGGTGTAACTTTGAGTTGTGATTCATTTTGATTTAATTTAGTTTCCAATACGCTAGTCATTTTCTTTTATTGAATTTAAGCTTTTGTTTACTAATTACTTTCAGTAATTACTAGTTCTATTAATTTTGTATTACTATATTAAACTTTGGTTACTGACTTTAATACTTTTGTTATATACTAATATTTATAAATTAGATTTAGTAATTACTAAAAATATCATGTTTGTATAACTAGATCAACCTTTGTTACTTAACTTAAATTTTCTAATATTTTAATATTCTTAAATATATTTAGTAAATTCAAAATCTATTAAGTTATTTATTTTACTCAACTTTTTAGCTAAATCTATATCTATATCTATACTATATTACTAATTTTCACTTTTTTTCTTAAAAGTAGAGATATGCTAGTTAGCATTTCATCATTAATGCTATTAATTCCAATCCATTTATTATAAATCTTTACCATAGAACTATATTCCACTTAAACTCACCCAACTTACTACTTTATAATATCATTTATATAGGACAATTTCAATATTTTTTGTAACACCTGTAAATTCATTTTTTAATTATTTACATTTTAATGAATTTATTCTTGGACAGGTGTTACTATTCCCAGGCCTGTTTGTGTGATTTTGCGATTTTGAGCTTGGACCTCGTGGGCCAGCTTCTGGTTGTATATTCCTGTGCCTAGTTAGCACTGTGCATTGTGGCATTGTACTTGTGGGCCAATGTGTGAGTTCGTGTGGGGCCTGTGTTTATGGATCGGTTGTTGTGCCTGGTGGTTGGGCTGTGTGCGGTGTGGCTGGCGGGTGGCCAGAAACGTGTAGGTTCGTGCATGCATGGGTTGATGGGCAAGTGCGCAGTGGCTTCCTCCCTGTCGTATAAATGCATGCATGGGGCGAGTCTCCTCCAGCACACCTCCCTCTCTTCTCCTCCCCGCCATCCTCCCCTCCCCTGTTTTCAGTGGCGGCTGAGCAAAGTGGAAGCACCAGAGCTCAGCCAAGTCTCTTCCCCCTTCCTGTCCTTTCCTTCCCTCCACTCCTTCTTCTTCACTCCTCCCCATCTTTGCTGGTGAGTGCGGGTGAGGGAAATAGAGAGAGACCGAGAGTGGTAAAATGAGAGGCGAAGGCTCCGTGCGACTGGACGTCGACGTGGTAGGAGCTTCGGAGGTCGAGGAGGCTTCCGTGGAGGTCATGGTCGCCGATGGTGGTCAGTGGCTGGCCAGAGAGCACGTTGGGTTGTCGGAGACCGTTGAAGGTACATATCTCTAATCCAATGAGTAGAAATCATGTAAAATGGTAGAATTGCCTAGGATGCATGTAATTTAAGCTAAATTTAATGTTTCGGAATTTTTGAGAATTTATTGTGGTATTTATAGGTATTTATGGTGATTGTTGTGGTTTGGGTCTTTTTGATCCCTCTGTGCTTGCGAATTTATATCTTGATGTGTGATGAATGGATTTCGGTTTTGTTTATTGAGATTTAGAGTAGATTCTAGGGTTTATTGCATATGTTTTATTTGAAATTTTTAGTGCTTGTTTGGTTGGCCCACCCTTGATTCCCACTTCAGGCAAAATTCAGGTCCCCTGTCGCAAGCTGTCTGAATTCTGACAAAAAACTGAGGGGACAAGCCGATTGTGTGGACCACATGTGCAGTTGCGGTAGCGGTTTTGGCCCATAGTCCATGCTTTGTTTGCGTTTAGACGAAAATACCTGGAGCGAGGGCTAGACTCGCGGTCCACATGTGCGTGTCTAGTAGGGCATTTTTGGAGGAATTTCCTGGTAAAATGCATTTGAATGTGGTGGCTTTCCAGATTAATTTATTTGCCCATTTGAGATGAGATCATGGGCCATTAGTGGTGGTCTCGTGGGACACCTAATGTGCCATTTTGTCGAGGTTTTGAAAGAGTTTTCAAAGATATAAAATGGTTTTGAAAAATGGTTTTCAAAAGAGATGTGTTGGCCCGTATTGGAAAATGGTTTTCCTAGTTTTCTGTATGCGGACCGAGTGTAACATCTGTGCTTGGATTTTTCCATTTTAATATAAACCATGGATTTCTTGTAATTATTTGTATATGGTTTATTATTGGTAAATCCAATTTGTGCTTATTGGTTGTGGGCTCCCTCTGTGTTCTGTGCTTTGGTTTCTCCCCTGTGGTGTGTTTTCTGTGGCCAGTGGGTCGGTTCAACTTTGAGAACCGTGTTTGTGATGGACCCACTTGGGCTTGGGGGTTTGGGCTCTGACTTGGTCAAGAGCCAGCCGTGCCTTTACTTGTCTTCCTCTCTCCGCACCCGTGACGAACCTGGAAGCCTCGTGAGCTAACGGGGGAGGACTGCCCGATCCATCCCCTCTGCTCAGAGCTACGAGTAGCTGAGGAGCGTCGGCGGGATTCCGAGGAAGCTGGCATGGCGGGGAGCTTTAAGAGGAGGTGCTTGGCTTGGGGGAGAGGCAGAGAAGTTGAGAGGGGGTGAGTGAGTGGGTGGTTGTTGTAGAGGCTTCGTGCGTCTGGAGAGCTCGCGCGAGCGTGGGGAGGCTGGGTTGGTGCCGTGCACCACCGGAGGAGGGTACGCGAGGCTCGCCGAAGCCAGGTACACGTTCCCATCCCTTCTTCTCTTCCATTTGCAGCACATGCCATTTTAGGGCAAAGAACTTGTTGAATGCATGAAAATGATGTTTAAATCATGATAAAATGTGGAAATGATGTGAATGAGTTGAATAGCATGTTTAGGATGTTATCATGCTATTTTATGGGGTTTATGTATTAATTTTGTGGATATTGTAGAAGCATGCTACAGTGGTGATTTTTGAGCTCCATGACTTTGTGATTTTCGTTAGAACAGCATGCTTAGTGAATTTGTGATTTGTTTGAGGGGTTTTGAAGTAGACTTGGAGGTCTACACCCCATGTTTTATTGGAAATTTATGGTGTTTGTTTGGGGGGTTCGTTTCCTACTCCCACTTGGGAGAGAAAAGGAGGACGATGGCTGGGGAGTTTTCTGTAATGGCAGAAAAATGTATGCCGAATTGGTTTCGACATACCGAAATGCTCCCAGGTTGTTCCCTGGATCACCTGAATGTGGAGGTCTATACCAAATTGCTTGAGGCCAGGTCGATCGCCTGTGGCCAGGGTGATACGACTAGTTATGGAATGGAAATGTGGATTTGTGTGTGAGAACTAGTTTCTAGCCCGATTTGTGGCAAATTGTGCCTATGGTTTTTAAATGATGTTTTGGGCTAGGAAGCTAGATGAAATGATTGATTTTCTCCAGTGTTGAGAATAAAGGCTTTGAAAGAGCAGGAGATTTTGAAAGAAAAGAAAAGAAAAGTTTGAAAAGCCATT